>VZTG01000768.1:69988-140912 GCA_013397845.1 Melanocharis versteri | reverse complement strand
CCCGGGGCGCAGAGAGCGGGAGGTCACAGCCGGGGAGCGCGGGAAGGACGCAGGCGGAGGCGGGGAGATGCACGGGGAGCACAAGGGGATGACATACACCAGATCCACCCGCGATAATGCTCGGCAGACAATTCATTTGGGATAACCCACACGAAGCAACCCAATCTGGCTAACTGACCCACACTGGATAATTCACAGCAATGGCCACCCCCAAACTGCAAACATTTCACCCCAAATTTTCCCAATTGTTGGTTTCATTGCCGTTTTTGGTAGTGTAAGAATTGGGTTTTACTTTCCCAAATATTCAATTTGGCAATTTTCTGGCGCTTATTCACAACATAAAAACTAAGTGATTTTTGCTTTTGGCTCTGTGCATGAAAACGTGAGGGTTTTAGCTTTCTGGCTGCTCACATCTGTGCATCACAGGACAGCCCAAGCACCAGTACCCGCAGCCAGCACCATGGAAGTCCCTGGAGATGCTGCTGCACTGAGCCTGCACAGCATCCAGATGGAGCAGCACATGGACACTTGAGGGATGGGAGCATGGGCAGTGCCACAGGCATTCAGCTTTCCTGAGAGCAGAGTCAGAATACAGCTGGCTGCAAACACTTCATGAGGCTCAATTACATTTCACCATGGACACCTGATGAAGCCAATAAAAGATGCCAGTTTTCCAATCGTGCACATCTGTGCCCCATCCATCTAGGAAGACAGGTGCTCTTAAGGCCGATGCAGGCAGGCAGAGTGGGAGAGCCTCCAGGGCTCATCTTCCCCAGGCTGAGCAGAGCAGAGGTTGTACTCTCAGCCTCTTCTATGCCTTCATCACTCCAGCTCCTCCACCAGCATTGCTCCACAGTGCCCATACCCACCTGGACCTGGTGGCCCCAGCCTGCACATCATGCCCAGGCACAGCTTCCCCTTCCCTTCAGTGCCTCCTGCACCCTTGCCGGCACAGCCCAGTTGTGGGACAGCCCTTGCTGACTGGGCACACTGCCCAAACCTGCCCACCTTGTCCTCCAGGGCCATTCCCACAGCCACAACCGGTCCCCAGCTCCCTGGCTCCTGCAGGGCATCAACCCATTGCCAGGCTGGTGCTCAGTGTCCCCAGTAGCCCATTCCCCTCTCGCTTAGTCCCGGCTGTCAGTGCGATCACTTGCACCCTCCACCTCCACAGAAAAGACACAAAAGAGCAGCCCCTGAGGGATCTCCCCAGTGCATGGCCACCAGCCAGGCCTGGACACCGAGCGCCAACACCCCTGAAGCCAACACAGCTGGGGCAATCCCCCAAGCTGATCTAGCACCACTGGATACAGGACAGCCCAGCTAGCTCTCCCCAGATCTCTGCTCCTCCTGCACATCCAGGAATGTTTGTGCCAACACCCCCCCAGGGACAGACAGAGCAGTCTGAAGGCTCTCCCACCCTTCCTCCTTGCCTGTCTGCAATATGGCTGCGGCAGTTGCTCAGATTGATGGGAGTCTCCCCAGGGAAGCAGGACCTTCTGGAGAGCAGGGCCTGGCACCAGCAGCACAGGCCCCCCCCAGCCCCAAGACACTCCCCAGCCAGTCAGAGCCATGTAGTAAATGGTTTAATTAACACACTGACAGCACCAGACCCAGCCTGAGCTGGACTTTATCCACTGCTCTGCTTGGCCGCCAGTCTCTTGTCTCTCTCTTCAGCAATGGTCAGGCGGATGCCCTTTCCACGGGGCAAGGAGATCCATGGCTTGTTGCCCTGCAGCAAGGGAGAAGAAACCACTTCACACCAGGAAACCCAGACAGCAACAGAGCTCTCCTTCTAAGAGGGAAAGCAGCACAAGCCCACCCCTGCTCATGCTGGGCCAGGAACACGTGGTGGTGGCACTGGCGCAAGCAGAGGTGCCAAGGATACACAGGGCTACAGCTGCCTTTCAAGTCACATCCATGAAGAATGTGCTTCAGCCAAAACCAAAACACCGCCCCTCTACAACCTGGACAAAGAGCCCATCAGAGATGGCAAAACAGCAGGAACTTTGCAGGGGGCACTCTGAGTCAGAGCAGCTGCCCAGATCACACCAAGGTCTGAGCACTGCTCAGCCCCCAGCTCTCAGGTTTCAGGGCTGCTTCTTGAAAACATCCACATTCCTAGATTTACAAATGCTTCCTCCCCTTCCCAGAGCAGGCAGAAATACAGGGAGCCGAGTCAGAACTGAGGCCAGCACAGAAGTGCCACTGTGTGGGAAGACAGCTGCCTAAGGAAACACCAAGGCTCTTTGCCTCAGCCAGCAGCCCCTGCCCAAGAGGGGAGAACCCCCCACACGGTGCCCCCAAGGCCTTACTTTGCCAATAACGAAGATGTTGGAGAGCCTGGTGGCAAAGCTGTTGCCGTTGGCGTCCTTCACATGAACCACATCAAACGACCCAGGGTGCCTCTCCCGGTTGGTGATCACCCCAATACGGCCCAAGTTGGCACCGCCGGTCACCATGCACAGGTTACCTGAGAAAGGGAATACAGGTGTGACAAGAGCTGGCATCAGGTGCTGTGGTGAAGTCCTTCCACTTGGGCTCTCTGCCCATACCAAACATTCCCATCCCATCTGTGCTAGCACTACTCACAGTTCTGTGACTGAAATAGTCTCTAACCACCAAGAGACAAGCTGAAGCACCTCCCCACCAGCTCGCTGCTTCTACCTGGTGCCTCAGAACTGCCAAGTCCCTACGCCAAATGCTTCCCACTAGCAGGACACAGGAAGAATCCCCTGCTCCAGCTCCAGGTGGACATGCTCCTGGGAAACAAACCCTTTCCTAAGGTTGACACCACTGCCTATTTCAGTGCAAATATGCCTAGCATTTAACTTCCATACTGCTCTCCACAGTGGGGAAGGGTACAGTGCTTTAATGCGATGCAAAACCTACCTGTGTCAAACTTGATGAAGTCTGTGATCTTGCCTGTCTCCAGGTCAATCTGGACCGTATCATTCACCTTGATGAGGGGGTCTGGATAGCGGATAGTGCGGGCATCATGAGTGACCAAGTGCGGGATTCCTTTGGTGCCCACAAAGATCTTCCTCACCTTGCACAGCTTGTACTGCAAACAAAACCCAACATCTCTGAGCTGAGGCAGCAAGCAATGCCATGGACTAGGGAACTCTTGTACCCCAAAGAGCCACCAGCCAGCAGAACACCCAGACACTCAGGGCTCACAACATGAACCCACGCAGTGACTTGCCCAGCTCCCTGCCTCAGTAACGACTTTTGAACAGCTGCCATGCAGCTCTGCTATAGCCCCACGAGAAAACACCTTTGCTGTGGGAGCAGCAGCCCACCTTGGGCTTCAGCCTCCCCACAAACACTGGCTGCACTTTCACAGGGAAGTCTTTACTAGGGCAGTTCCTTTATTTTTTCCCGAAGCCAGTGGGCACACGACAGAGACAGAGGCTGCATTTCTCCAGGACCCAAGAGAGATCTATACCCTCCAGGGCACTGATTTCCCTCCTGCCTGTCACCCTAACTCCCTCACAGCCTCTCTGGACCTCACAGATCAACACAGAATAGTAGTCAGAGAAGCACATCACAAGGAGAACAGAAGCCCCAACCCACACCACAGCTGGCTCTAGCACAGCCAGCTCTGCCATCCACACAGCCGTGTGCCTGCACAGCCTGCCATAAGGAAGGAGACGCAAAGCAGAATGCGGCCTTGCAGCTCAGGCAAACCATGCCTGGGTTAAGGAAACACATGAGGAAGCTGCTCCCCAGCATCCAGGGTGAGAAGGAAGTTTTGCTGTCCTGGGAAGAAGTTCAAGGCTTTTACACCACAGGCAGGTCCATGTTTCTGGTCACCGTCAGCTGGCAAAGCCAAGACTCTCCTACACCCCCAAACTTCCTGATCCAGCCCATGCCAACAGCATCACCTCCAGCACCAGACAATGCACCTACACCCATCTGTGAACTACTTCCATGTCACCAAGAGACCTCCCCCCGACACAGGCTTCACCACAAACCTGAACAACCCAGTCTCAAGTGCAGCATGGACTCAACTCTCAGGGAAGCGAGACATCAGCTCTCATTCAGGAGATGCCACAGAGGAAACACTGCCCCAACCAAACCCAAGTGGGCCTATGCTTATACCACATCGAAGCTCCTCACCTTGGCCTCCTCAAGTGTGATGCGGTGAACAGCAAACCGGCCCTTGGTATCATACACCAGGCGGAAATGCTCACCTGTCTTCTCAATGCTGATGACATCTGATTGCAGACAGGAAAACACAACAGCAGCTGTTATCAGCTCATTACCCAAGACCCTGACTTGGCATCAAGCTCATGTTTAAAAAGAAACAGGGACTGCTGAACAACACGTAGGGTGTGATTGATGAGGTTGGGATCTACCCTTGACCATAGGCTCACATCTTTTGCTGTGAAAGACTGCAAATTAGCAAAAACTGCTGAAGGCTGGAATCTGAACAGCAACTTACCTAGGTCAAGCAGGCACTTACAGGCTACAGGTATCTGGCTTTGGTATTCATTGCAGTGCACAATTCCAAACTAAATAACAACTGCTTATATGTATCTTTTCTTCAACTCCAGCAGGGAAACCCTGCTCCTCAAATAATGCCAGCCCCACAAAACACTCCCCTGCCAGTGTAAAAGAGCTGCCTAAGGAACTGCCCCACCCCTACTCACCCATGAAGCCTGCAGGGTAGGTGATGTCCGTGCGGACTTTGCCATCTATTTTGATGAACCTCTGCATGCAGATCTTCTTGACCTCATCTCCTGTCAGAGCATACTTCAGCCGGTTGCGCAGGAAGATGATGAGGGGAAGGCACTCCCTCAGCTTGTGTGGGCCTGTTGATGGGCGGGGTGCCTACGGACAAAAGCTTTCAACTGGAGGCTCAAGCAGCATCAACCGCCCCAGAGAAGGAAACCGTGGCGCCAACAGCTCCCGCAAGAGTACGCAAGGGCAGCAGCACAAGTTGCCCTGTCCAAGCGCCCCTGTTCACCGCTTGCCCCCGCGCAGCACCCGAACACTTCCCCTGATGTGACTGCGGTTGCCACGACGAGTCCGGCCCCGGCTCCACCGCCGACCCCGGCCTCAAATCCCAAACCCAAGCCCGACCCCAGCTTCAATCCCAACCCAGGCCCTCACTCACAAAGACGCCCGTCAGCTTGTCCAGCATCCAGTGCTTGGGTGCAGCCACGCGCTTCAGATGCTTCTTGGGGCCGCGGGCCTACAGGACGGGACGTGTTAAGGGGCGTGTTACGGGCCGCCGCCAGGCCCGGCCCGTCCCCAGCCATCTCTCCCCGGCCCCCTCAGACTCCCGCCCCTCGGACCCTAGCGCCGGGCTCCCTCCCGCGCTTGTCGCCCCGGCGGGGCGGCCACAGCCCGCGGTGAGCGGGGGATGGCGGCGGATGGCGGCAGAGAGCGGCAGCACCACACTCTCACCATGGCTGCGCTCTGCGGAGAAAGGGCGAGTGCTTCCGGTCCGCCGCGGATGGACAAGGCGTGGCGGCAGCGACGTGCGTCGCCCCCTGGCGGCCCGGAGGTCCGGCCGCCCGTGAAGTGACGGGGAGATCGGGACGGCTTGTCCCTTCTTCGCGGCCCCGACGGGGACACCCCGCTCCGGGACACCCCGCTCCGGGACTCCCTGCTCCTAGCCGGGCCACTGTGTCCGTGGTCATCGCTGATGGTATGGGACAGCCGTCCACGTTGCGGCCCTGCGGTTTGGGAGAGTGCGTGAGCGTCGGGAGCCGAGCCAGGGGCAGCGCCTGTGCCAGGACACTGCCCTCCCCCTGCCACAGCCCCTCCCGGGGTAGAGCTGGGACCCCACGCAGCCCCCAAACCTGACGCCGGGCCTTAGCGCCCACTCCTGAAGGCAGTTCGGGGATCAAGTGGTCCCAGCTGCCCCCCCAGGGAGGCCGACGTGTCCCCACAGTGCTCCGGAGTCTCCGGGACAACCCCAGGCTTCCGCGCCCTGCCAGGCAGCCCAGTGAGTGCAACAGCCCCACACCTAGCACATCCCCCGCAGCGCTCCCGTAGCAGGGTGTGGCTGGGACAGAGGTCCCATTCCCGAGGGTGACACTGTCACCGAAAACGTCGGGATAAATGAAACTCTGTTTTTAGATTACAGAGCAGCATTACTTTATTCACAGTGCTAGGTGCATAGGGGGAGCTCCACCTATGATACATGCACACTTTCAAAACCTTTCACTATACACTTTAGCAAAGAAATTAATGTTCATTGGCTATAAAGTACATAGTTCTCTTCATTAATTAGTATTTTATCTCCTACTGGTTATTGATTTCTTGCTTCTCATGCTAATTAGTCTACATTTTCAGTGTTGTTATTATCTTACTACCTTTTTCCCAGATAAGACAATTGGTGAATTGTCTTTGTTAGTTTCTTCTTTATCTCTGGGTTCTGCAAAGTGTCCTTGTAGGCTGTAAATTCTGCATTCCGTGTGTCCAATTTCAGCAATATATCTCTCCCATGCTTTGTCCAATGAAGCATATCAAGGTTAGTTTACCAAAACTTAAAAGTTTCAGTAATTTTCCTGACCTGTGTTCCCACAATAGCAGCTTGTAACAAACCTTGCTAAGTGCTTGGCTACAGATGAAAATTACACTGTTTATGATTGATTAAAACAATTAATTAGAAATTTTAGTTAGAAAAGTTACTAGGAAAGTTATATAATTTTCAACAACAGGATGCGAACAGCATAAGCCGAGAAGACGCACTGGAGCTGCGGGGCGCCCGCCCTCCTTCCGCCCAGGGCTGCTTCACACAATGTCCTTCGCCGAAATGGACAAGGGGCACATCCGACAGAACAACGATCCTTCCAGATTTTATTACACGGCAGCTTGAGACCCTCGCCTGCCGGGCCCACCGCGACGCCCTGCGCGTTTTGGGGCAGGCAGCGCGGCCCCAGCTCCTCCTCCCGCCCCTTTCCACACTCGGCCGGGTTCTGAGCGTCCCCTGCGCCCGCAGCGCCGGTACCTGGGGCAGCCGGGACGCTGCTCACCGCTGGGGTGAGGTAGGAGCCCCCGCCCCAGCCGCGCTGCAGCCTCAGTAGCCGGCCAGCAGGTCCGACGAGGAGTCGAACTCGTGGTGACCGAGCCACAGCTCCGGCAGCTCGTCCGCCCTGTCGAGGCCAAGCGCCCTGAGCACCTCGTCCACCGGGTCCGAGTCGATGAGGCCGGGGCCGGCGGCCTGGAGGGGGCGGCTCCCCGCGCCCCGCAGCTGCGTCCCCAAGCCCCAGGCAAGCGGCGAGCCGGGCTCCGTCGGGCTCCGTGATCTCCCCGCGGCGCAGTTCTGGACGTGGAGCTTCTGCAGGCCCAAGCTGGCCAGGAGGCTGAGGCCCGCCTGCGGGGCCACAGGCGCGGGGAGCAGGCGGAGTTCCCACCGCCGGCACCTCCTCGGCCCCGAAGGGGTAGCAGCGCAGGATCGCCACCACCGTAAGGTCCTTGGTGCCCCGGGGAGGGGACTGTAAACAGCTCATCTCCGGCGTCTAGGAGGACACCGCAGCGCTCAGAGGGGCGCGGGCTGCCCCCGGGGGTGGGGTCCGGCCACGTACCCAGATGGGGAGGGAACTGGAGAGGCGCCCCGGCCACCCCTGCGCGTGCCTGGGCGGCAAGGCGGGCATCCCACTCTGGATGGGGGATGTGGGGATTTCCACCCAAGAGGCACCTCACCTAAAGCCACAACACTTGACACTTGCGGGGTTTTCTGTTGTTTATTTTCCCAGTCGTGTTCCTGAAACAGCTCCCACAGCTCACAGGGCAGTCTGCCTGGTGTGGGGACAGAGCACACTGGGCCCTGACGTGGGTCAGAAGCAGCAGCTGGCCAGCTTCTCTGCTCTCTCATGCTTCACTTTTTCCTTGGATGGACAGTCCCCAAGCCTGACGTCTCCCCCAGGCACTGGGATCCTTTGCTGTGGCAGTGGCAGCACCAGCTCCTGCCAGCGGTCACCACACAAGACTGGTCTCTCTGCACCACACCATACCACACCAGGCACCAGGGGTATATGGAAGCAGGCAAGGGGTCAGGAGTCATGGGAGCCACATCCTGCTGAACTATCTCCACACCAGATTTCCTGTTGTTTCAATCAGCAGTGAAAAACAAGAGAGCAAAACAAAACCAAGGCCAGGCTGGGAGCCCCTTTGTCTTGCTGTTTCTTCCAGCACAATCTAATTAAAGCCACAGGAAATATGTTTTCCCACAGTGACTGGACATCTTTAAAAAGCCCAGCACAATAAAAAGTCCATGGGCCAGGAGAATGAGGGGAAAAGGGCAGCAGAGGCCAGGCTCCATGGCCTGTGGCACTGGGAGAGATGTGCCCCAGATACCTGTATACCTGTTCCCTTGCTGAGCCAGCTCCGGTCGGCTCTCATGGGGCACCAGAGCATCTAGAAGTTCATCCAAGGTCTCCCAGGACAGGAGCTGCCACAATGCCCTGCATCTGCCTCGACACTCCAGGCTCCCCAGGGTCTGGGCCCTCTGCGCAGGATTTCAGGGGCTCACACATGACTCTGTAGTGGGGGGGGAGGTGCTGTGGAAAAGAGCACTGGCAAGGCAGGTGGAAAAAGAAAGGAAAGGGCCGGAGGAGTATTTAAAATATTTTATTTTTTAAAAATTCCCAGTTAAAAACACAATGGCTGTGCCTTTCTGTGGGTAAGAGACACAACCTGTGTGCCCTAGGGTAGCCCTCAGGCTCTACTTCCTGAGTGGGCAGCTCTGAGGTTGTGCCCCTGCCAGGAAGGTAACACAGCACCGGACTCCAGCTGGGGAGGGCTCACAGCTCTGAGAAGCCCCTCTCTTAAAAAACATTTAAAACCAGTTGTGAGAACAAACTGTGGTGTTTAAAAAGGAAAGAGAAAGGAGCAAGGGAGGCTCTGCCAGCACTGGAAGGCTGTGGCTGGAGGGCCCACACTCCTGTCTGGGGAGAGCCACAGTGCTCGTGGCATGCAGCAGCTTTTTGCTTCTTTAAATAGAAAGAAAAATAACCAACCAACAGTAATTTCTTCCAAATTTTCCCTGCAGCCACAAATTTCACCAGTTGTTCACATAAATATGCTGTCTTCCCCACAGGAAATGCTCTTGCCTGAACCTTCCTTTTCTGCTAAACAACGTGCTTCAGATTCCCTGCAAATAAAAGGAAGCAGAAAAGGGTATTTCCACTGATATTTTAGCCGGATGGAGTGACCTGGCAAGGAGTGCCACTCCCATGCCTGACAAACTAGGCCACAATATGGGAATTCCAGCCTGAGCACAGATTTCAGTTCCTGCTGACTCCTCGCTCCCTTTGCAGAGGCTGCTGCCCTTGTCTGAGCCAGGCTTTGGAAATTACCACAGGGGGACCCTGCCACTGCTTTCACCATGCTGAATGCTGTTTTGGGATTTGTGGACCAGCATCCGAGAGGCACACGCTCACTCCCTGCTGCCTCGTCCTTCTTTCAGGCTGGAGTGCACAGCTCTGCCTTCCAGCTCTGGAGTGATGCTGTTCCTCCTACCCTCTTGGACAGGTCCCCAAGGAGGGGATGTCCCAGGTTTGGCCTGTGCTTGAGAATGGACACCTGAAGGCATCCATGGCCATTGCACTTCCTACCCTACTTCTAACACCAGCACATTGCAACACATACAGACAGAAAAGGGCTGCCAAGCCCCATCTTGCTGTTCCCAGCCCCTCTGGCAGACAGGGACAGGACAGATGGGCAAGGGCATTGAATGAGTTTGGCTGGAGCTGGCAGAGCTCACCCAGCTGCCTGTCCTGGACTTGAAGAGCTTCAAGTCCTGCCTACTAGAGACCTGCCCCAGTTCCAGAGAGCTATTTCCCACAGTCTCCTCCTGGACCAACTAGAAAGACTCAGATTGGATGGGTGGCCTGCAAAGGGGATAGGGAGGAAGCTGGCTCACAGAGGGGCGTGATTAATGGTTTTTATATGGTCTTGCAGCCTGTCACAAGTGGGGTCCCTCAGGGACTGATACTGGGCCCCACATTGCTCAACATCATAAATGACCTGGATAATGAGATTGAAAACAACCACAGCACCAAATTGGGTGCTGAGGTGAACATGTCTGATGGGAGAGCCATCTTAGAGAGCTGGACAGGCTGGAAGACTGGGCTCAAAAGAGCAGTCTTAAGTTTAACAAAGACAAAAGCAAGGTCCTGCACTTGGGATAGAAGGTGCCCAGTTCAGGCCGGGATCTGTGTGACTGGGAAGCAGCCTTGTGGAAACGGATGTGGGGGTCCTGATAGGTAGGCCTCAAGCTGAATGGGATCCAGCAGTGTGCTGCTGCAGCAATGAAGCAAACTGGATCCTGTGCAGCATCTGTAGGAGCATTACTAAGAGAAACAGGATCATCTCGTTCCAGGTGCGGCTGACAAACAACGAGTACTGTGTCCAGTTCTGATCCCCACAAATCACAAAAAACATGGACAGAGCAGAGAGGGTCCAAAGGAGGACCACAAAGGTGATCAGATGTTGGAGAACCTGCCCAGTGAGGAAAGACTCTCCCTGCAGAAGAGAAGGCTTATGAGGGACTCCATCACAGTAATCTAGTACTTGAAGCCTACTCTGTAGGCTTCAGAGGACAGAGGCTCTCTCTTCACAAGGAGCCACATGGAGAGGACAAGAGACAACAGATGTGAGTTGCACCAGGAAAGGTTTCATCTTATTTTAAGTATTTTTCTACAGTGAGAACAATCAATCACTGGAGGAAACTCCCCAGGGATGTGGTAGAGGCCCCACTGTCAGAAGTTTTCAGGATGTGACTGGACAGGTTGCTAGATAACCTTGTCTGTGCTCCCTTTCCCACGAAAATTTGGACCAGATGATCTTCAAAGTCCCTTAGAACCCGGGCTGTTCTACGCTTCCAATAAGGACAAGGCCCCATGATCCCCTGCCCAGCCAGAGGAAAGGCAATGGCAACTTTTGCTACAGGGACCCATAATTCTGTACCACCGACCCTGAAAATGCCAAGGGATGTGGGAGGCAAAAACTGTGCACTGATGAGCAACCAAGTGAATGTGGTTCATCTTTCCAGTCAGTGAGAAAGACTCCACTGAAGCTCTTCTGAAGCCCTCTCTAAAAAGCCCTGTAAGCCTGAAGCAGGAGTATTGGCTTGGACAACGCACCTTTGATAGAATTCAGAATTTCTTGAATTCTCTGCGGCTCATTGCGGTCTGGTCTGCAGCTTGGCGTGATCTCCAGCACATAATCAGGACCGTACTCTGTGAAGAACTGCAGGGAAGAGGAGAGGAGAGGAGAGTCAGCAGAGAGGTCTCTGAAGGCTGAGGCTAGAGGGAGGGCTCCCCATGGGTACCTGTTTGTAAAAAGGCAAAAAACCATTTCTCCACCAAAGGACCACATGTAGCTTCACTACATCAAGGTGGTACTTCAGCAGTGTGTCCACCTGGAGTTTTCAACCACTTCCCAATTCAAGGGATGGGAAGCAGAGCCCAGTGGGGCAGCCAAATGCAATCAAATGTCTACCCCAATGCTTTATTTGGGAAAGCTGTTGACACTCATTTCACACACAGTTACCTGCAAATGGGATTTTTTTATTATTAAATTCCAAGTGCTGTAATCACATATCCCACCATTTACCTCCCACCTCACTGAACACTGGGAGAGAAAAATCAGTGTGCTGCAAGGATACCGTGTCTCTCCTGGCTAAGTGCTCAGATAGTGTGCAGGAAATCTGCAGCACATGGGGTCGACGTGCTAACGCAGAATTAGAGGTTATTGCCAGCAGTTGTGTCATGATTCTGGCAAAGACAGGATCAGTTTTTGCAGTAGCTGGGAGGAGGCATGGCCAGGACACGAAGGTTTTTCTACACTACCTCACATCATTGCTGAGGGCAGGAGCAAGAGACTCTCTTCCAGACAAAAGGTATTCCTTCCAGCTGAATAGTGTGCCAGAGGGAGCAGTGCAGTTTTGTCTACTGTCAGGGGGCAGGGGTGTTTCTGTGTGAATTGTTTCTTTTCTTATTCCCTTTGTCGTTAGTATTGTTGCTATTGCTGCTACTGTTTCTTATGTCATTGCTGTTTCTAGTAAATTGTTCTTATTTCAACCGTGATCTTTCCCTTTGTGCCTCCAACTGGAGGAGGGAGGGGAAGCAGTGCACGCTCTTAGCAGGAGCACTAAATCGGAGAATGCCATTCCTAAGACAACCTTAATTGGTGCCCAGTATGGGGCACAAAGGGTTGAGGTAAGAACAGATCTGCCCAGAGTGGGTTGGAAACAAATTTGATTCTAAGCATTTGTTGGTATTAGGTACAGAGCCACTGGTCACAAGGCTGCTTGGTCTGTTCATGTGGGTGTGGTACATATGTGTGAGCATATATGCATTCCTTGTGATATTTTTCTGAGCAGGGAGAGGTATCAGGATTGCTTTGTTGCTGTACTGTGTGGTATCAGTTTATGAAATGATAACAAGGGCAATGAGGGTCATTTGGGAGGTGTGTTCAGTGTTCCTCTCCTACCCTTACCTTGGGCACTATTTTGGTTGTCCATTAATAATAGTACTCAGCCTGAGGGGAAAACAGGGGAGGATGATTTTCCCCAGCTTGTCACTCCCTCTTCCTCCTTCAGGCCTGTTACAACAGCTTTTGAGAATTTTGAATTCCCTTTGGATGTTACAGAAAGCATGTTCTTGTTGCTATGTCTCTTATGTGTGTCTCCTCAGTACAGTTTATAACATGTTTAGAGTCAGTGGAGTCCACACCAGGTTTAGAGTCAGGACAGAGATTTCTAGGAAGGTCATTCAGAGATCTGCCCCGAGGGTGGATAGTCATGAGTGGCACAGAATGTGGGAGAAAATGGGCCAGTTTCTGGGGAAATTCTCTGCTCCAATGGTTTGGAAGTTCACCCCTGAACAACTACAGGACCCTGACAGAGTGACAGAGTATTTGCAAGGTGAGTGCTGTGGCAACTCCAGAGAGGAGCAACTTATTGGAGTGTGCTGGGCCCTGGCTACTCTTTACCAGACACTGCTGGTCACCAGACAGAATCCTCAGGGAGAGGAGAAGGAAAGCAGAGCAACAGGCACTGTGGCCACTCAAACTGCAGCTGAAAAAAAAATTTAAAGCCCTGAGAAAGGCAAAAGGCACATCCTTGACACTATACCGTGCCTTAATTATGCCTCCCCTTAGGGGAGAATTCCCCGAGCCCTTGCCTGGGCTCCGCAGACGAACGGAACTTTTCCACGCATTTGTTCTCAGATAGTTGTTTATTAAGTCTTATCAAAAAAGGACTGAGCCACGGCGTGACTCCCCTTAGGAAACACGAAGGAAAAGCCGAGTTATCAAGATAACACTGTTCTTTTAAAGGTAAATTACCCAATGAAAGCCCGAAACAAAAGATATTTTTACTTTTCTACCAGTGTTCAATAAGTCTTTCTGTCACATGAAAGGAACTGCGGCATTTTTCACCCAATCCTCTCAATCAACTTTTGCCGCAAACATGGAGTAAAGAAAGAAGAAAGAAGAAGGCTTTGAAAACAACAACAATCCTCCATTTTGGAGGCTTTGCTTCTTATCTATTTACTATATTAACAAACCCAACACCTCTAAATTTTCACCCTGTGACAATCTTATATAATGTTCTATCACCTAATTCACACCAGTGTAGATTCTGCTTCTTCCCAGAGGGTAGGTAATTTTCTCCATGGATGAAGGTCAAAGACAAGGTTGTCCAGGGGGGTAGAACCCCCCAAAACAGGCAGAGAAATATTCCCTGCGCTTTGGACTCCAACACCTAAAGAGCTCTTTGAGCAAACCAGAGGCTCCTTTTGCCCATCCTCTCTGTAGCTATCTGAGACTGGAGTTTATTGGCATGTGAGACCCCTCGCAGAAAGCTGCAGACAGCCTCTGTTTTTGGGCACAAGCACCCACCGTATTGCTAGGTCAGGGCAGTATTGTTACATAAGTGTCTCCACAAAACAGAACTGAGTGGCGAGGATGCTCTGTGGATTAGGCAGAACAACTGGCTCTTCTGCAAGGAGAAGGGAGGATTTTTCAAAGCATTACCTCGTGATCGGGGATCTCAGAGGACAGTGTTCTCCCAAGGATGACCCCAGTCAAGTATGTCCAGCAGCGAGCTGTGTTGGCAAGGTTGTAACCTCCTGTTTCCAGCAAGAATTGGGATTTTGAGGAGGAAGAGAGCGGAAAGGGAAAAAAGAAAAAGAAATTTAAGTGGAAGGAACAAATAATGGAGCCACTGTGCGCAGGTTACATGAATTCAGCTTATTTCCACCCAAAATTTGCATTTTGCACCTGCTGGCTACACAAGGCCAGGTCTGAATGACAGTGTATGCAAGAGCAGATCTCTCAAACTGAATCCCAGTTACATCCAGTGTGGCAGAGGCCAGTCCTCCAGCCACCATCTCAGACCCAGTACGAGCTCCCAGCCCCATGCGCTGGACTCTCTCCTGGCAACAAGGAGAGCCGCTCATAAGTAGCAGGCAGAGAAGTGCAAGGACTGCAGCAGAAATGGGGGCTTCCTGCTTTTTAATACCAGCCTTTGACCTATAAAGCAAAATACACATGCCCAGCCATATGCTGGTGAGCTCTTCAGCACCATCATGTTTGAGAGGACAAATGTGAAACTCATCAGTACAACTTGCAACTGCTTTACAGGGAAATGAGATTTCACAGTCAGTAGGAAATGGTTACCTCCATGGTAACAGAACATGAACCCATAAGGAGAAACCTTACTGAAAGCAATCCTGCAAGAGACTCAGGTAAGTTTTTTTTCCAGAAAAGATGACTAGAATAGTAAAGGGAGAAAAGCACTTTGACAAGACAGAGAGATCATATTTTTCAATATTCCCTTCTGTTTGCATTGGTTGTTGTGGGTTTTTTTTACCTCTCCCCCAATTTCCACTTCAAATGCTTCCACATGCTGCAGTGATGGGACACTCCTTTGGTATTTTCATGAGTGACACATAGTTGATCCTCACTTTTTAACAGAAGTTTAGGGTTTTGTCTGAAAGGTGACATCTCCAGCATACTCACAGACAAGCCACAGCAGGACTGAACACTCATAACCTTTCCAAAACAAAGGGCATCAGGCACATCAAATTTTAGCCTTAATATGCTATACCTGATTTCCCCCATCTCAAAAAGGACAACAGCTAGAGATGATTGTGGAGCAATCATGGAGCTCAAGGGCTTTCCCTGGCACACAGTGGCTTTTGTTGTTCTGAAACACTCTTAACATAAAGCCTGTCCTGTGCTCTCCCCACTGGACAAGCAGCTGGTTAGGCAGCACAGCAGAAATAAGTCCAGCTTAGCTTTCACTGGGTATCAGAGCCCTGCTGTACCTTTCAGGCAGCCACACCTTGTCCCAAGCCCCTGCCTGAATCTTAATGAAACCATTCATTACCAGGTGCCCAAGGGAGGTTTGGGAACATAGTGCTCACTTTTAAAGAGAAGCACCGAAGGGCTGATCAGTAGAGACGGGAATCAGAGGTGTCACTGAGAAGTCAGGGTCAGTTTGTTGGCCTCTCCTCTTCTCCAGAGGAGCCATGCAGCTTTTAACTCAAGATCTGAGTCAGGACAGAGACTTGCACCTGTCAGTATCAAGGATTTCAGGTGTGAGGAAACAGTACTGTGCCACAGTGTGTCCTCCTGACACTGCCCAGCAGTCACCTTGCTAAACCCTTGCCAGTGCTGAGCCCAAGGGCCGGCAGGCACTCGAGGCAGAGTCACAGGAGGACAAACATGTTTCTCTGAGAACAGCAGAACACACTCACCTCCTCCCAGGACAAGAGTTGCTAGCTGCCACTGCAGGACATACTTGAGGCACTTGCCCACTCCCTCGGGTGTCATGTTGAAAGAGCACATGGGGTCTCCAGCAATGGTGTCCGCCCCCAGCTGCAGCACAACTGCATCGGGGTTGAAGGCAGCATACACCTCCTTCAGCACTCTGGGGAGAGGAGGAGCAGTCCAGTTAATGCCAGCATGGCTCAAAGGAATGCTGGTGGCACGGCCTTGGTCCCTCAGACACACCAATGCCTCTCAGGGTTTCTGCATTCTCTGCTTCCACCCAACTCATACCAGTTACACTACCTCTGCTCCCAGTTAGCCTTCTACCTCCACAGCAAGTTTAGCTCTCAGAGCACTTATCAAAAAGCTGATTAAGGGAAAAGCACCACGGATAACATGGCAGAGGAGGATCCAGTCCTCACCAGTTTAGTGGTAGCATCACACTCCACATTTACACTGTCTGCCTTTTGACTGCAGGACAATCCAGGGGCTTTTCTGCCCCGTGAAAGCCATGGTGGAAATCAGGCTCTGGCAAAACAATAATCCTGAACTCTCAGACATCTCTCACCAGGACAGGACAGGAGAGGACAGGAGAAACAGAGGAAGGCTCTGGCTAGGCTCTCACTCTCCTCTCTCCTATGTGGCTCTTGAGGCAAAACCATGAGGAGAAGCTCTGTGCAGCGTGCAGTCAGCCTGCAAAATCCTGCATTGGACAGAACTTCATGCTTCAAGCCCACCATGGTTTTGGGAAGTACAGGCAATCACCCTCAAACAACAGCTGGATGAGACATCCACAGTCATGCCTGTGACTGCCTCCCAGCCTGGATAGAACTCAAAGAGATCTCTAAGTCTCTTTGCAGAAGCTTTAGCTATATACAGCTTGAAATCTATGGTAGGTTATTATGTCCTTCAGCTGAGAATGCATGCGACAGGCTCCTCCTGAGTGGGTTGCTGACCTGCCTCAGCTCCTAGAGCTGCCTTTCGGAAGCATGTCTCTGGCAAAAAGAGGACTGCTCTGCCCCAGCAATGGCAAGCACAAATAAGCCAGCAGGAGGCATGGCCCCTGCATGACTGCCCTACTGGCCTACAAGTTTAGAGAGGTTTCAGCCCTCAAGTGTTAGAGGTGGATGTGCTACCACATCCTGCAGCCCTGCACTGAGACTTCTCTCCCCTGGAAAAGAACAAGCCTCGCAGACCAGTTTTGACATGGACAACAGCTTGTGAGGTCCACCATCAGCCGAGTGACAGAGGGGACTACCAGAAGGCAGCTCTTGTCACTGTCAGATATTCAGCCTTCAGCCTTTCATTCTTCCCGCACAGACAGAAGGTGTTAGGAAAACACTTTTAGCTAAGCCCCAAGCATATGTCCCACAGCCAGAATTCAGAGCACTTATTTAAAGAAAAAACATCTAGCCCTAAGTCCACAGCTAAAAAATACTTGTCCCTTCTCAGTCTCCCCTTAGATACACACCTGCGGAGGTGTATCTAAGGAGATAGGCTGACTTGTGGCAGAAACCCCTCCAGCCACCCAAAAATGTCTCTGTATAATCAGCTTGCTTAAGGATTCAGACAAGACCTCTGAGAACCTACAATCCATGCTCATTGTAATCAAAGCCTGCAACAGGGGAAGGGAAAAGCCTTAAGAAAGGGCTGTAATTAAAAATAGTAAGCTGTGTAGTATCTTATTCTCTAAAATCCCATCCAAGTCAGCTATATCGGAGCAAGAGGGCTTACGATTCACAGATCTGGTAATATTTCTCATCCTGAATGCCATCTTGAATGGGCACATTCACGCTGTAATAGCGACCTTTTCCCAGGCCGACATCTGTCACATCACCGGTGCCTGCACAACAGAAACACCCCAATTAGGAAGGAAAGCAGAGCAGCAGCAAGAGATGTGTGGGACGTCTCAGAGGCAAGCTGAGAGCCAGGACATTTGGCATGCTTATGGAGAAGTCCACTTGCCACCACCAAGAAAGGCGGGGTGGACGGACCCAGTTCTCTCCTTTGCCCAATTCTGCCATGCACCGTCAAAGGGGCTCTGCCTAGAGCTCAGCTACAACCAGAAAGGGGGAAATGCCAAACATGTAGCTCCCCCTCTTTCCTCCCGTCGAGAGGAGAGGCAGCAAGACTTGTCGGCTGGACAGCAGGGATGGGACTTGCCTTTACGGAGGCCTCACCAGTGACGTGTGAACCAAATGAGCACAAACCTCACAAGTTCAACTTGCCTGGGAAAAATCCTGGTGAAAATTTGTGCAGAGAAACAGTCATGACTTTCGAGGTGAAACTAAAGGCATCCTCAACTCCTATTAGGAAAGGGGAAGAAAGCTTTCATGGATCATTTTTATAAATGATGGAATCTGAACACACAGAGTTGCTTGATACACACAGGGCAGGAAGCAGAGAAGGAGCAGCATGAGCAAAGCAGAAATGCAGATGTGGCTCAACAAATACATCCTCAATCCACAGAGACTGGAGTTGAACTGCAGCAAAGATCACAACTGCAATGAATCTGGCAGGTCTCATGCTAATCAGTACTGAATGGATCTGAATATCTCACATCAGTACCCACGGTAGCAGCACTTGCCTGCGCTGCTAGGCCTGCAAAGCTGGGAGAGGGATCTGAGCAGGGTTGCCTTGGCCAGAGCTTGGCTCTGATTAGAACCAGTGCTACTGAGCTCTCTTGCTTTTTCTCAATGCTGCTGTGGTTCAATATGCCTTCTCCTTAAAGACGCATTAAAATAGTGGGGGTAGAGAGGGAAAAAAGAAGTAATAGGAAACTTAACAGAAACCAAATGCAGGGAGAAAACGGAGCAAAATGAAACACACCATAAAATTCAAAAGAACAGAAAATGTTAAATGGTGTAGAAATAATGTCCCTGAAGGAGAGAGTAGTTTCGGCAAGGCCAGCTCTGGCTCTAGATTTATAGCATCAAGCCTTCTTTTAAAAGCACCATTTACTACTGGCTGCTTCCCTCTTGCACTGGACCATTAAACAATTAAACTCTGTCAGCAACTGCTCTGCCAGGATGGGAGACTGGGACACATTATCTGTTGCTTTAGATACAAGACTTCTGCCCAGACCCTCAAGAGAGGTCTGAGGAGCAGCATAGGGCAAGCCTGTAAAGCAGGACAAGGCAGAAATGGATTGAGGGAACTCAACTGCACTGAAAGGAGCCAAAAGCCATGGCTGTTGCAGCAAGTAAAGCCCTGCTGTGCAGACAGGCCTTGACTTCTCCCATTCCTCCCTGAGTCTGTGTAGCTGTGCTGTTTGCAGCATTTTGGATCTTACCATCCCCATGATGCAAATCCAAATCGATATAAAGGACACGGTCAAATTTCTGGCGCAGCCGCAGGATCCCCAAGACAGCGTCATTCAGGTAACAGAAGCCAGAAGCTTCATCCCTGTGAAAACAATGTCTGTGACATTGAACACTGCCAATGCAATCACCACTGATCCCAGCATTCTCACTTTGACTTTGCAACTGTCCACCTCACAGGGGCACAGAGGAGTAAGAAAACTCAGCCAAGGCCCAGCAGTGACCAAGAGATGGGTCAGGAGCAGCTCAAAGCATGACTGAGAAGCACAGAGAACAGGACTGCTTGTGCCAACTGCTTCTCAACTCTGGGCTTTCTGGCATGTGGGTAAGCATCAGTCGGCTCTGCTGCAGAGAGACCTTGGCCTGTGGGGGGTACCTCTGACCATTACACTGTTGAACAAATAAAATTTTAGCTTTCTGCACCCAAGACATTTTAAAGAAGTTCAGAGCCACTCGACTCAAACCCACTCTCTCTCTGAGGCAAGAGGACAGTCCCCTTGGCCATTTTCCTGTGAGTTCTGGACAGGCACAGGCAGCCACTCCATCCCTGCTGTCTGGGTCATAGCTCCTGGAAAGGTCCGGGCAGTGAAAGGCAGGTCCAACACAGTCACAAGATTCTCCTGCTGTTTCAAAGTCTCAAGCTACGAAGGTTAAGCTTCTTCCCAAAGTAACTCCCTCCTTTCTCTTCCCAGGAAAATGCAAATGGGATGTCCCACATGCAGTCCCTCACAATACAACTCCTGGGCCTGGCCAGGAGAGAGTCCCAGCAGCTAAACAGAGGACAGGTGTACCATGGAAAGATTTATCCCTGACATTCATCAGGGACAGCTTCCTTGCTGGCATCAAAAGAACAAGAAAGTTTCTTGACCCCTACTCCAGCCTCACTCCAAAGTCAAATCCCCATCACCATTTAGCACCAGTCCACATGCATTCCTAAATCTGCCCTGGACAGATGATTTAAAGCGAAGCTTTATAGTTTGCAACAGGAGTGCCCAAATCCCTTTTTCACAAATTATATCAGGATCCAAGATGCGCCTCTGGAAAATGCCTCTTGACTTCCAGTCACAGCACTCAGCTCATTTCCTCTGACACTTCCTGCTCAGCAACAGCTGAGAACAGTGAGGAGCAAGCCAGAGGTGGCAGAACTGCACTTACTTTCACTCCCTGCAAGTGCCATGGAGCACAGGTGTTTCCCAGTGACTCTGTTCATTTACAGTGATGCTGAAAATGGAGGTGTTAACAAGTATCCTGAGAATCTGACTCAACTGTGATTATGTACTTCTCCCCTCCCTCAAAGCCCACAGGGAAGCAAAGTGAACTATGCCGTGTCCTGGGCACTCTCTCCATGCTGTAACACACATCTCCGAAACTCAAGGCCAAGCAGAGCAGGACACCAGTTCAGACAAAAGCAGAGAAGTGTTGGAGCTGCAGCTCAGGACCAGCACTTGGGACTCCCCCATGCTGCCCTAAATCCACCCAGCAAAGCTCTAAGTGTCACTGCCAGAAGGGAGGGTGGGGCTGGCTTGAGAAAAGGCACTTACACAGCATCTTACCCTCAACCCCAAAGGCATCCTCTGAACTGAGAGCTTCCAAAGTCCCAGGTCATTCCTACCTTTAGAACCCTGGAAAGCAACTAAACCACCAGACAGCAGGTGTTTTTTGACAAAAGGAATGTATTTTGCTACGACACAGGTCCTAGCACGAGGCACCTGCAGTTCAGTGTCAGCCTGGCTGGACCTTCAGACTGGGCTGGTATCCACCCTGAAGCATCACACACCAACTTACTGGGGTGACTGGGAAGACTCCTTCGGGATCAGTGAGTATTAAATGCCTTTTTTTAAACAGACTCTGCTTCCCAGAACAGTGCTAATAGCTCAACAGCAGCAACACTGCTAAGAGTTTTTTCAATACAGGCACTTTTTAAGCCATGCAATCCAGACAGACGAGAACACGAGATTTCCCAAAAGCCATCAGTTCTGCACAGAGCGAGGGCTCAGCTCTGCCAAGTGCAAGTCTCCTTTCACAGCAAGCTGCAGCTGAAGCCTTTTTCAGCCAAGTGCCCACCAGGAAACAGGCTGAGACGGTGGTATTGCTGGCACTTGCACACCACTGTTACACCTCCAGAGCTCCTCTGCCAGGTCAGAAAAGTCACCAGAGCAAGACATCTGCACATGCATGTATAAGCTGCCAGGGTTAGACACACGGCTCATGAGAACTCCTAAGGCTCCCCAGGGACACAGAACAGCACTGCAAACACCAGTTGGCTGTGGACAAGGAAAGGTGGTGTCTTGTCTACACCGCAAAGAAGTCCCATGTTTTGGGAGATGGGGAGGATAAGTTCAATAAAACATACATCCATGGAAAATGGGATGGAAACAAATTATTTTACCACTACAGAACCCCAGGATTCAGGGACAGAATTTTAACTTCCTCTCCTGTTGTGCTGGAAGATCGTTACTGATGTTAGAGCTCACAGGATACAGCCCCCTATGGAGCATGCGGAAACCCAAGCTCAGTCCTGCATCATTTCAAATAAGATAATAAGAATTATCTTATTAATAAGAAACCCAAAAAGCCACACAAAACAATTTGGACATGTCACCACATTCCCATTGTGTTCCAAACTGGCAGTGGACATCAATTGTTTGTCTCTCCACTGTGCTTCTCCATGGACCCCACAAAATCCATTTTCACTTGAGCTTCCTGAGACAATGATGTATCAAGGAATGACAGGACACCTGTGAATATACCTGCCTCAGATCTGCTCTGCAGACCATGACAGCAGCAGCACCAGCACTGGGCAGTGACTTGCCCCCTCTCAGGTCTTTGCCCTGCCCTCTGTTTCTTTCCTCTCTGTCTCCTGCCTTCCCTCACACCTTGCTTTCTCTTCCAACTGGATCACTGCACCCTGAAGGTTCACAGGGAAGCTGGGAGCTAGGAAGCAGGGTTCAGATACCAGATGAGAAAACACAAGGGAATAGATTGTTTTCTTACTTCTTTGCATGATGCCACCCTCCAGGCCAGTTAATTGCTACCTTGCACTTGCCGTCCAGCAGGCACTGGGCTGCAGTGATGGTGGCTCCTCCCACGGCTGCTGCATACTCAAAGATCCCTTCAGTGGCTGGACAGTCGTAACCTGCAGGTAAGAGTCCAGGTAAGAGTCCGCATGTCAGATACAACAGGCCTTTACCTCCAGGGGAAGCACATTCGTTTTGTTTGAGCCTTCAGGACTGACCCAGGCTGGAGCAGCCTGTTCCTGAAGGACTGATCCCATGGAGGACCCATACTGGAGAAGTTCTTGAAAAACTGCTACCCATACGAAAGACCCGCACTGGAAAAGTTCATGGAAGACAGTGTCCTGTGGGAGGGACCCCACACACACGCAAGGCAAGAATAAGTAGGAAGGAGCAGCAGAGATGTGTGAACTGACCACAACTCCCATTTCCTGTCTTCTTACACTGCTTGAGGGGGAAAGTAGAAGAGCTGTGAGTGAAGCTGAGTCTGGGAAGAAAGGTGGATGAGGGAGATGGTGATTTCAGTTTTATTTTGAATTATCACTATCCTACTCTGTTATTAATTGGCAATAAATTGAATTAATTTCCTTATGTAGAGTCTGTTTTGCTGGTGACAGTAACTGGAGAGTCACCTCCCTGTTATTATCTTGACACAATCTTTTCCACTGTATGTTCTCCCTCCAGCCTACTGAGAGGGAGAGAGAGTGCATCTTGGTGGGCACCTGGCAAAAAAACCCCACTCACACCACGAAAACCAACCCACCACGAAAATCAACCCACCACAAAAAGCAAGAATCCAAATCTTTTCTTGCACTCAGTTCATTAACAAATGTGTCCTGAACCAACTTCTGAGCTGTGTGCCTGGCTTACCCAATGCACTGGTCCCTCATACCAATCTCACAAAAAACTACTCTCAGGTCTCTGGCTACTTGACCAGAAAAGCTCTGGCATGGTCACTGACATACCTTTTCCCTAAAAATGGACATCCACAAAGGAGTCAAACCTAGGTAAGCTGTAGGTCTATATCTATAATATGATCTTCACCTAGTCCTACAGCAGCCTCCCTGCAGCCATTGCCCACAAAGCATGATATCAGGACTCCTTGTCTTCCTGCAGACAGAACAGCTTCAGGAATGTAAAGTGTAAGGGACACTCATGAGATCGACGCAGAATCTGCACTTCTGCCTCCATTCTGGGTCACTCCTCCCATTCCCGAGACCAAGACAGTGCCCAAAGCCATCTCACCTGCTTTACCAGCTGCACTGCTCAGGCTGTCTCAGGTCCAGGAGGGCAAGAGCCCTCTGCTCCAGACGTAAGTCAGGTCACCAGACAGACAGCAGCTGCTCTGGTCCCTGCAGAGCAGGTCACTACAGCTCCAGGCCGCTGGTCACGCATGCCCTCCCCACAACTGGCTCGCAGCAGCCAGTCCCAGCTCCAGCCCAAGGGCAGTGTCAGGGTCTTCCATCCTGTTCCAGAGCCTCAGAGCAGCAGCAAAGGGCATCAGCCTCAGTCAGCAAGAGACGGGCCAAGCTGCACAGAGCAGCAATGTGAGGCTAGCTGTACCCTCTCCTGGCACCAGGGAAAGTCCCAGCCTGTCAGATGACTGCTGGGGTTCAGCAACACCCCGTCAAAGAGCATTTCCTTCCAAAACTGAGCCCAGCATCCCCCTCAGCTCACCCCTCCAACTGCAGCTCCAGCAAAAAGCATCCTGGCCCTGGCACTCAACTAATCTCTTGCTGAAGATACGCATCCTTACCCAGTCCATACTCCACAGACTCCGGGTGGTCATCATCCCCCTCCTCACTGACCTTCTGCAGGTGCTGCAGGTAAGCATCTGTGTGGAAACTTGCCATTTCCTCCATGGAGGCCACTTTTGGCTTGACTATCCTAGGCAGAGAGGAAGAAGGGAGCATATCAGGGCAAGAGGCTCCAGGGTTCAGCTGGAATGTGCAGCTTTAGCCTTTAACCTAGGAGCCTTCTTTTGGCTGTTACTGTTGTAAAAGCAAACAAAACTCCCTCTTCCTCTTGCACTGGACTGTCACTCAAGTGAGAAAGCTACCCAGCTGAGCTGGAGCAGGCATTGCCCCTAGCCTGGCACCACCCCAGTGAAGAACACCTGCAGGTGCTGCCTGCATTAACTTTCTCACTTTGCTTCAAGTTTTTTTCCCTATTCTGCATGTTCTCTCAGTTTGTGCAATCCCCAGCAGATTCAACATTCAGGTTACACACAGAGGAACTAATGGAGGGAGATGCCCAGGCCCGGCACATCGCTGTGGCAGGACCTCAGTCTGGATCAGGAGCTGCACAACGCCTCTCGCATGCTGTGACCTGCACCAAAGCAGAGACTGTCACTGTTCCCAGCAACTTGCACAGCACCTTCCTCAGTCTGGGTGCTTTGCAGTGTGCCTAAACAAATCCTGCAACACACTGAACCCTCCCCAAAATTTGGACACTGGGAGCACACACAGACAGTGCAGCACAGCTCCATTGCTACAGGAAGAACACAGGACACTCCCAGCTCCAGGCTGGCCCCGATGCTTCTCACCCCATGTGAGGGCAAACAGTCCTTCAGGTCTGCTCCATAATGGTACCTGCAGCCATTTCCCAAGCACACTCTGCCAGGAAAAAAACAATTTAAAAAAGAAGTCTCAGAAGGACCTTCTGGCCCTGCTGAACTGGAGCATTTTTTTTTTTAAGATCTTACGAATTGCTTCACAAGAGGGGCCGAGGTAAGACTTCCTTTTTTTTCCCCATCATATGCCCCAGTGTCAAGAGCCGAATGAGGCAGGAGGTATCTCACTTTTCTGTCCCAGATCTCATCTGCTCTTCTCTCCTGAACAGCATGCAGACCTCACAAGAAGTCTCCCAGATCAATGACAACACAGCAAAACAACACAGTCCCTCTCTGCATCAGCTCGGATGGATCAGTGGATCTGGAGCAGCAACAAGGCCGTCACCCTGCTCAGAGTCCTGAGCATGGGGCTGACACACACTCAGCAGATAAGGCACAAGGCTATATGCGCTCCACCAGACCAGGAGGGTAACCATAAATTACACCTGCCACAATTACTGTAATCGTGTCCATGTAGCAAAACAAGCATTTTCCTTAAATCCTCGAAATACACACTGTGGGGGCTCCTACAATCACGCTGCCAGCAGGGACAGTGTGAAACATGAAGTTACTCAGCATCTTCCAAACCTCAGTGGAGAAGAAAACATCCCTCCACAGAAAATGGGAGCACTTACTTCATCTGGTCAAGTAAGCAATACGCTTCAATCAATGAATGCACCATGCTGGCCTAAAGAGAAGGATAAGACTGTGAGAGCAGGAGACAGAAAGGCAGCAACCGGGGCAGACGAGGTGTGGTTCAGACTCCTCCCAGCGGCGGCTTTCCCTGCCCGGGTCCCAGCTCGGGCCCGTGCCCATGCCGTGTGAAACGGCCTCCCGGTATTCCGAGCAGAAGCACAGCCGCGCACGGCTTCCCGGGGAAAGGAAGCGTTGCTTCAATGTCCGACCCCGCGCTGCCAGGGGCGATGGGAAGGCATAGACGGGCCCTTCCCGCTCTGATCCCACACGCCTCCCGCCGGGGCCGCCCGTTCCCCCCGCTTCCTCCTTTCCTGCCGCCGTGCCCGGCGCCGGCTGCCCCTGCGCCCGGGCCTCACCGCTGTGCTCCCCGCGCCCCCTCGCCCCCGCCGCGGCGCTGACCCGCTTGGGCACTTTGCAGAGGGAGTCGCAGAGGGCGACGTACTCCGGGCTGTATACATAGACCGGCGGCGGCACCACCGCCATCGGGGCCGGCACAGCAGGGACCAGCACCCACAGCGCCGCTGGTCCGGCGCGCGCCAGGACGGGCAGTTCCGGCCCCGCGGCGTGCCGGGAGCTGTAGGCCCGCCCCGCCACTATCCTTCCCTCAGCCCGGCCGCGCAAGAACAGGCAGCCAGCTAGTGTTAGAGACATTTTTATTGGGGCCCCCACGCAGCTCGGGGTGGTGTTTATCCTCTAAAAATGTAATTTAAAAGGCCCGTGGCCTGCATGCAGCCCCCCACGCGGCGCCCGCCCTGCTCAAGGAGCCGCACCTCAGGAGGTGCCCGGGCCCCTCTGACCCGCGGCAGCTCCCACCGAGTCCCTCGGGTCAGAGGGAGGCGCCGGGCAGCGGCTCGGGCCCTTCAAGGCTCCCCTGACGGGAGCAGGGGTCACACAGGGACGGATTAGCCATTATAGGAAAGATGTGTGCGAATGACTTTACAATTCCATGGGTGAGGGTATGGATGTTAACGTCTTTGAAATGGGTCTTAATGTTTCTACCCTCTTCAAGCTACAGGTTTGTTACAGAACCCAGACAGTTTGACTCCTGAAACAGACAAATGGGTCCATACAAGCCTGAGCTTTTGAACTTTGGGGGTTCAAGGGGAGAATGTGTGGTAGGCAGTTTGGGAAGGATGTACCTTCCTAGTACCTCAGCCAATGGGGTAAGGAAGAGGGCAACATGTGGCCGGGAATTTAGGATAAAAGGAGTCTGTGCCCTCTAAAACCTCGAGAGAGAATATCCCGCAGGCTGATGTCCCAGTGGACTCTCTCCTTTTATTTGAATAAAGTTGCAGGACTTCTCTGTCTCCATTATGGACACTGGCTTTCCATAGTGTGATCTTCCATACAGCCACATGTACAGAAGAGCTGCTGCCCCAAGAGACCACCTGGCTTGGAGGCCAAACTAATCTGGACATCAGAAAACACAGGCACACACAGAGGAAAACATCTGGTTCTGGAGCCAGCCCTATCCAGTGGTCGATCTTTGCCTGGCAGACACCCCTGCACTCACACACAGCCAGCCCAGGGAGCACCACAGGCTGCACGGGCAGAGCAGCGCATGGCATGGGCATTGTCACCCTGCCAGCTCAAGAGACAAGTTCAGCTGCTGTCCATCACCTTCTCAGAAGGACCTCAGGCTGTGACATCCACCTGGCAGAAACCACATCTTCTGTGCTTGCTAGAGTGGATGTGGTCACTCAGACAGAGCTCCCATGAAAACACACAGCCATCCAGTCCTCTGGGTGCAGGGAGTGCCAGAGCCTTTCACTGGGAAGGATGGCAGTGGTGAGAGCTGTGTTCTGTGTGGCCAAGATCTGCCCACCCTCAGGGCTCAGCTACGAGAGGACGTAGAAAGATTAAGGGGCATAAGGGAGTCTGAAAAAGGCTGGTGGAACCATGCTCTGCCCTCCCTGACAGGAACAGCCACCCCAAAATACACAGGTTCAAGGGGATCCTGTATCCTCTCTTGCCAGGTGAAGACAGTAACTTAAAGGAAAGGAGTGGGTGGAGGCAAATCCCCTCCTTGCCCACCTTGCCTCCCCACATGCCTCTGTACAGCAGGGATGAAGCTTTCACGTGGAAGGCCAGGCAATGGATGATGCGGATGTTAGTCCATCTACACGAGAGGCGTTGCCATGGCTGTGGCACCCCCAGACCACGTTCACCTCCATGAGAAAGATGGGTTAGAGCTGTAGGTGACTCCTTTCTAAGGGTCCAATATGCCACAGAGACGGTCCTCTCAGGGAAGTCTGCTGCCTCCCTGGGCCCAGGTTAAGCACAGCACCAGGAAGCTTGCCAGCCAGGTTCAGCTGCAGACTGTTACCCACTGCTGCTCTTACAGGCAGGTGGCAATGAAGCTGCAACACATAGTCCAAAGGCAATCAAAAGAGACTTCAGGGCCTGGGGATGGTTGGTAAGGGATTCTGGAACACAGGTCCTTTCCTCTGTCCTTCCAGTTGTGGGCAGTGACATTGAAAGAGATGGACTCAGTCTGTTGAATACATGGCTTGATGGCTGATGTCACTGCCACAATTTCAGGCTTTTTAATAATTTTTTAACAAGGCATGCTGCTGTTAGATGGGATCAACCTCTCCCAAAGGGGAAGGGGGCCTTTGCTCAGCTTTGCTCACTGACAGCTGTAAACTAGTCTTGGAGGGAGACATGGATGGTATCAGGCTGGCCTGTGACAAGCTGTGGGACATTGCAAGGTCAGAGTGCGAGTGAGGGTTCTTGGCCTGTTGCTCAATGTGCCAAGTGTACTGGAGCACATGTGAAGTCTTAGGGAGGTGAACCAGGGAACCAAAAGGGAACCCCACTTCCTCCACCACTTTGTGTCACGTGTGCCTGATCCTCGTCAGTCCAACCACACCATCCTGAGTGGGGGCTGACCTGCGGGATAGATTAGAGCAGGGATCCACTGTGTTCCCACTCCTCTCTGTGCCAGGCTGTGGGAGATGGGACAGAGGCCAGAGATGAGCATTAAAAGCATGGTTTTGATTGCACAGGTAACACCAAGCAGCTGGCTCAGAGCTGCTTCACAGGGCACATGAGAGCTCAGGAACCTGTGACTTGGCCACTAGCACCCCTGCCACGGATAGAGTAGATGGCACAGAGGGGCTGCCACTGGCATGTCCTAGGCAGCCAGAAGCCCTGTACTAGCAGCTTGGAGGTAAAAGTGATCCTGGTTACCACAATGTCCCCAGCTCCGCACACAGGACTCCCAGCGGGGGATGATGGGCTGCCTGCTTCCAAGCAGCACAGCTGTGGCTGGGCTGGACCATATTGATTTTGGATGTGCTGGGAGAAAGGCTCAAGCACCATCCCCTACTCCTCTAGCAAGACTTTTCCATCAGGAGCAGGAAAAGCAAGAGCTCCAGCCTACACTAGCATAAATCTTGCAGATTTGGAATAAAAAGCAGCACAGAGGAGGTTAAAAACGGCAAACCTGCTGGAGGCAGGGAGAGTGTGAGTTGGTCAGAGAGCATTGTAATGCTGAGCACACAGGTCTGGTCAGGGGAGCCCTTTCCAACTCCCTCAAACAGAGGTCTTTCCGAGGGTGATGGCTCAGGAGGAGTCATGCAGACAGAACCTTCTAACACAAGCATGCTTCAAAGCTCAGCCTTTCCCTTGCCCCACAGGCCACACACAGGCACAGATCAGTTTAGGACACATGCCTCCTGTGGAGTTCCTCAGAGGGCCACTCACCCACCAAGAGGCCAGGGCTGGGAGGAGAGATGGCCATGCAGGCTGCCTTGCAAACTAACCTAGTGTTCATCTTTACAAGCTGGATGAAACAACCTTCCTAGAGCGCCTGTTACCCAGTGAGGAACTGCAAGAGCTACTGCATGGAGCAGCCATCTGTGGGCAGAAAGTCGTACACATACAAGGCCACCGACTTGGACAGGTAGGTCATAGTGCCAAACCGGCCGCTTGGTGCACTGTCATACAGCAGGCTGCAGATGCCTGTTGAAGGATCCTTCTCCAGCATGTGCTCCTCAGCACCCAGGGCTTTCTGGATTTTGGACAGGGAAGGAGAAAGGCATCATTAGGAATAAAGGCAATCCCCTTATCAGCTTCCATCCCAAGCATCCTCTGTTGCCCTCACAGTGTAACACATTGATGGTGAGCAGTGGGAGGAAGACACTACAGCTTTGCTGTGTCCCATGAACACAATGGGGACAACAGGCAGGGCTCTCCAAGTGGGTGAGCCTTGCACAGCTGTGGGGAATGTAGCCAGCAGCTCTGAGTGAGGCCTGGCCCCTACCTGCTCCTCATAGAAGAGGTCATTGGCTCTGTGCAAGATCTTTTCCACAGCTATGATGCCACCAATGGTGTGCACCTCCATGTCCACCAGCATGGTGAGCACTAAGATGGCTTCCACCAGCAGCTGCCTGTACTCTGGCTGGGGCACACGGTTGAGGACAGACTCCACATGCACAGCAAACTTCATTTCCCCTGGGGTCATCTGTGAGGAGGTAGAAAGAAATGTACCTTGAGCACTGTATCACCTGCTCAATTCCTAAGCTATGCTGGGCAATCACCCAGGGTAAACAGCACACAACAACCCATGTGCCCCATTCCCCATTCACGTGAATGTCCTACCTCTCTGGTTGTTGAGGAGGGAAGAACAAAGCCCTCCACAGAGAGGCCATGGCACTGCAGAACAAGAAGAGATCATGGTTATGGCTTGGAGAAGCACCATGATAGGATACATAGGTCCAGCCCACTAACTTGCTCCCACTTGAGCACCAGTGCATGCTGCCCATACACCCCAGCTCCACCTCCTGACTCCACATAGCATCACTCCTTTCCCATCAGTTCAGTGCCAAACAGAGTGCCCCTGCATGGGCTCTGCTCCCTGGCTTACCATGCTGAGGATGGGCCATGCCCAGAGCACCTTCAGCTGTGGCTCTAGCCATGACCCATCTGCCTGATGCATGAAAAGCACCTGAGCAGACCCCAGCTCCCCTCTGCAAGGTGCAGGCTGAGGTAGGTCCTACAAGACTACAAGGCAAGTGCACACCTTCCACAGCTTTCCAAGGTCAGCTGCAGGCCTTGTCTTTGAAGCACACATCTACACAACACCAGGGACCAGCCCTGACTGTCTAAGTCCCCCTGGCAAGGCTGGTGCCTGGGACCAGAGGCTCACATGCATGGAGAGGCACCAGCTGATGTCTAGCTCACCTTCTGCAGGACCTTCCAGACCTTCTGGTAGAAGCCCACAGGGACACGGTTAAGGGCCCCATCCAGCCGCCGCCTCCGCTGCCACTGGCCCTGCCGGCTGTCCTTACTGCCCTGGTCTTCCAGCATGCTTGAAAAGGAGCCCTTGCCCAGCAGCTCTGCGTGCCCAGCAGACTGGGCAGACAAAACAAGAACCACAGAGACTGCTGCAAAGTTAAATATCCCACAGGAATGCAGCCTGGTGCTGCTCAAGAGCTTGTGGTTCTCCAGCCTCATTCCCAAGACAGAGCTGCCACCCCCTGCCCACAGCAAATCCCACCTTACAGCCCCAGCTCCCTGCAGCACCCCCCAGAGCACAGCTCCTTTCTGCAACCACAAACAGGACAGACCCCACATGTGCAGCCAACAAACACAGGTTACCAGAGAGGACTTGAGGTCGGTGTCCCCGGACTGCAAACTGAGGGGCTGAAGGAGAAAGGAAAGATGGAAATGAGACCATGCCAGAGCAGGGCAGTGGTCACAGCAAACAGAGCAGCAGCAGTACAGATCAGGGTCAGGTCACAGGGCAGTTATCCCAGGGCCAGGGTTAGCTGGAGACAGAGCGAGTTTTGAAAGGAAAGCTGCAGAGGGCTGCTCATGCCAAGGCTGCAGCAGCAGTGGGTTTGTGCTGGCCTGCACACAGGAATAGGACTGCTACTGCTCTGCTGGCTGCTGGTATGGGCAGGGATTTAGTCTCGAGCTGACAGGAGGACCAGTAGCAAGGTCACTGTCCATAGACAACCCTCTGTGATGTCAGGTTTCACAGTGCAGCAAGTTGGCCCTAACTCTGCTGCATCAGCCTGGCCCCTGCAAGCTCCATCTCTGATAATAAGACACCTTCTAGAGCTCAGGACTCTTCCTGGACACAGGCACAAGAGGAGGTCCTTGGCATTTGTAGCTGACCAGAAGCCTCTTTCCCCAGAGAAGAAATAGTTGGGGAGGCTGCAGGCAGGATCCAGTGAACTGTCCAGCAGAGTCACTACTGGTCATGGCACTGGAAGCATCATGCCATCCTGTTCAGCAGATTTTGTGGGTATAATGGAATGTACTTGAGCACAGCTCCCAGCTGGCTGTAATGGCAGTCACTTAGAGGGGATGCCAATTCATTGCTGCAGCAGCTGAGGGACGCTCATTGACTCGTGCATGCAGGGAAGCTGCCCTGGTGCATGGCATGAGGGGCAAAAGCTGTGGCTGCAGGACCAGGGGGGCTTCACCTTACTCCCAGGCAGAGACTGCCTACGTTTATCCAACTGCTGCAAGAGAAGAAGGAAATGAAGGTTCCGCTGCTGGAAGATGCCCACCAAGACACTAGCCACACCTGGGACACCACAGGGTCCTCCCCACCCCTGCACCTTCTCAAGCACCCCTGTGCTCCCCCTGAACTGCCAGAGCAACTCCTACCCACTACCAGATTCACCCCAGTTTTCCCCCCAGGGCAGGACTGGAGACAAAATTAGCTCCTGGAAGCATCTGTGTCTCCCACTCTTCCATCAATTCTGCCTGGTTTGTAGCTGGTTTTCACCCACAAGACCTGTCATGAGTGGCCTGCACCACCTGCCCTCACCTGTTTGATTTCACTTTTCAGCCTGACAAGGCCACTGCGCTCAGGCCTGGTGGTCCCAACAGCTCCCATGTCACAGATGGAGACAGCAGGGGTGAGTGATGAGTCCACTGAACGCACTGGAGGGCAAGAGAGGTCTAGAGTGGGCAACAGTGCTCAAGGCATGGCCATCCCTCATCGCTGCCTGGGCACTGGTACCTCTGCATGCCCTTGCCCTCGAACATGATAGCATCAGAGATCCGTGAGCACAGTACAGAACTGCTTCAATTCAGACCCAACCAGGTCAAGTGCCAAACTAAGCAAAGCTCAAATAGCCATGAGATTCGGGCTTGATCCCAGAAATCACTCAGCACCACCCTTATGAAGAGCAGAGCTTCCTGCTGGACCCCTCCACTACTGAAGCATCTGTGCTGAACATGGGGGAGAACAGGGACACCCCTCACAGGAAAGGAACATGTAGATCTGGCCACACTCTGCACTCAGCTTTGCCCCGAGATGCCCTCTGCTGAGAAACTCACCACTCCTTTCCACCCCAAACTCCTTGCCAGAGAGGATGTGGTAGAGGAGGCTCTTCATGTCTGATGGGCTGAGATTCATCAGGTTCTCCGTGGCTTCTCCAGCTGGAGAGAACAAAACTGTGATTTTTTAGCCTGCCTCACAGTCCTCCTCAGACATTCCTACCCTGCATGCCATTCTGTGAGGAGGGGGAGCACTGGCACAGGAGCTCATCTGGCAAGGACGTACACTAGCTCCAGGTGTTGCCTATAACATGGACGCTTCCCCATGCCAGCCCAACACATGCTGGGATGGAGAGTGCAGTGCAATCACTTGCTTGTGCTGCTCAAGAACAGGTCCAGCTGCAGACACTGGCACTTCCATGCAGGGTCTTGTCCTAGCCTGAGCTGCCCACTTTTAATAGTACTCCTTTCTGGCTGAGAGAGCCCCAAGCATCACAGCACCTACCTCAGCTAGGGTGTTGTCCCTGCCACATGTACCTGAACAACGCAGGGAGTGTGCCAGCTCTGTTGCCATCACCTGGATGATGAGCCCAATGCGGATGCGGAACATCTCAGCAAACAGTGCAGGCTGTGTGCGTATGTACATGGCCAAGTACACCATGATCTCCTGGAGGGGCAGAGGCAGATCACCTCACTGCTGCTCACCAGGGCAGATACCCAGCTCTGGGGTTCCCTGACACCCTGGTCCCTCACCTGCGTGAGGATGGACACACTGAGGTTCTTCTCACTGGCTTCATCAATAAGGCGAACGAGTTCCTCGTAGGGGATCGGGCTGGGGTGTGAACAAACACCAGAGCAGGTGAGAGGCAGCAGAGCAAACCCTGCATACCCTCAGTCAGTGCAGCCCCAAGAGCAGAGATACTGGCTGGGGACAGCCACCCAGGGCCACTCCTGCCCATGGACCCCAGAGCAGCAGGCTCACATCCAGACCCAGCCCAGCATGCTTGGGGAGGGAGAGGTGCCAAACTCACATGGAGATTGTCTTCTCACGTGGCTCTGGGGGCAGTCCCACTGTCAAGTGTTTCTGGTGAGACAGGAGGTCAGTACAGGCCTGGGGACAGAAAGGCAGCTGCTGTCAACAGCTGAGGGTTTGGGGGCTCAGCCCAAGGCAGAGGGAGACATAGCTGATGCAGCCATGGTTCACCTGCTCACTCTGCTGCCTCCTCCCTAACAGGCCTCAGCCTGCTAGAGGCTGGCTGTACAGCTGTTACCTCATCCAGAGCTTCAACCTTCTTCTTGAGGATGCCAGAGATGTAACGGATCAGGGCCCACTGGCGTGTCTCCCCCACCCGCACATACAGCTCAGTGAGGAGCTCCTTGACAGTGGGGCCAGGCTCACTATCAAGCCCCGTGTGCCACTCAAGTCCCCTGCAAAGGTGAAGGAGGTGCTGCATTACATCCAGCAATTTGCCTGTCACAGCTTGCTGGCAGGCCCCCTGGGCTGTGCCAAGCCCCTCTATGCACATTGAGCCCTCAGGACATAGAGCTCATCCTACTTGAGGATGTGGAGCACGTAAAGGATGTCTGCTTGCTCCTGCAGTGTGGGGCAGATGCGCAGCTGGTCCACCAGTGCCTTGCAGTCCACGTTGCCATCCTCATCATGGGGCAAGTTCATCTCTGCATAGAGTGCATGGCTCTGGGGGAAGGGAGACCCGTGCTGCTGATTAGCACCACCAGCCCCCTGCACCAAATGGACCCATGCATATTCCCCCTCATCAAACAACAAGCCTTCCCCTGCAAGGACACTCTGCCTTCTAGCTGAAAGGATAGCTCAGTCTGGGAGAGACAGAGCTCACCTTGCCATCCAAGTCATGCTGGTGCGGTGAACTGAGCAGCTTGACTGACTGCTGGGATGCCTGGAAGATCCTGCTGGGGACATACATCCCAACATCTGAAAAAAAAAACAAAACAGAGGTTGGCGGAGACACGTCCAGCCTCAATCTGTGCCCCAAACTACCTCAGACACTCTGACACTGCTGCCCCAGCAGTCCTTGCAGAGAAGTTGGCTATGGGAGAAACAGCCCGTCTGCCCATTCAGAGAAACACCACAGGGAGCTGCCATCCTTAATGGAGTTTCCATGAGGCTGCACAGGCACCAAATCCAAGATACTTCATGGCCAGGACTAACATGATGGACATAAAATGCCTTTGTCCAGGTAAAGGCTTATCAGGTTCCTCTGCAATCCATGGGAACCCCAGCATTATACAGCTGTGAAAGCTCCCAAAGCACTTCAACCTCACCCCCCGCCTCAAGGGAAGGTGTGGAGGGTGCTGGAGTTACTCACTCTGGACATGCAGGTCCTTGGCCTTGGATGCCAGGGACATGAGGTCACGGGTGGTGTGGACAGCAGCCCTGAAGCGGCTCAACCCTCCCCGCTGGGTGGTGGGAGGCAGGTTTGACTGGGGAGTCGTGCGCTGCAGCAAGTGATCCAGGTACTGAGCAACCTCATCGTAAGTGTCCTCTGGAAGGGAAGGCAGCAGAGCAGGGGTTCAGCCACTTTGAGTCGTGGCACCCGAAGGCCCAGAGAGCTCCCAGCTGTGCCTCAGCTTTGTCCTCAGGGACAAAGCTTCGCTGGCTGCATGAAGCGACAATGTAGGGCCAGTGCTGGCAGCCAGGTGGACTAATGGACAGTGCCATCAGCCAGGCACACAAAGCATCCCTATTCCTGCATGACTCCTGCCTGGGACACTGCCTGCCCCAAACTAGGGCTCCCTCTGTGTCCCACCTTGACAAAGGAAGCAATGGGGCTGCAGCATGTCTCTCATCCAAGCCTGTGCAAGGACAAGAGTGTCCCACTCAAACCCTGCAGGAAAACCCTCACACTCCTTCCCTGCAGGGAAGAAGTGGGGAGGTACAGCCAGGGGCAGCCTGTCCAAGCAGAGACCACTTACAAGCACCCCAGCACAGCAAGGGCACCTTCCAAGCAGGATTCCAGCAAGGGAGCAAGGCAAGGTGGGTTTTGCAACAGTTATTTCTAAGTAGGAGTTACAGGAACAGTTAGGTTCCTGCCTTGCTCTTTGTCCAAGCAGCTTGGGCTTGGTGTTGCTTCAAGCAGCTCCCAACTCCACAACAGGAGCACCAGAGGCACCATGTGCTAACAGCAGCACGGAAGAGGGTGCTCAGAGGCCACGTCTCCGCTCAGCCAAGAGGTAAAAGTGAGGGGGTGCCCCTGGGGGGGAACTGCCCCAGACAAAACAGAGCTGTCAATGCGCTTACAGTGGGCCAAGACAGCTATGCTGCTCTCCAGCTGGCAAACTTGGAGGTGTGTTGGCCCCAGGAGGTGAGCTGCTGACTGTACCTAAAGCAGCATGGCATCCCCTTTCAACCCCTCGAGGGAATGCCTCATGCCAGTTCCTGAAGGCTAGGCTGGAAAAATCCTCTAAGCACCACCCTCGAGAACATTCACCTGCCTGGCTGCAGCACCTGACCACAGTAAAACCTTAAAATTTGGCATCTTTGAGATGCCGTTGAAAGGCCAGGCAGATCCTCTTACTGGAGCTGGGAGGCAAAGCAGACACCTCAGACAAACCCTGATGCAGCCTGTAAGGAGGCTGCAGGCAAAGTGAGAGAAGGGAAAGAAAAATGAGCATTCAGAGTCCCAGCAGCGCGGTCACTGGCTGCAGGAGCTGCAGAGGTAAAACATGTAGTGGGAAGGCTGATGATGACCAGTGCTAGGTCACACAGGAGATGTCTCCAAGCCTGCTTGCAAGGAGAACTGCAAAACCAGCACCCTGCCATGGTCCCAGCACAAGGCGGGGTCCCTAATGCTGTGATGGGCCAAGGCATTCTCAGGTACTCTCTACACAGCAGTAAGGCTTCAATTTGGCACTCGCTGGAGCAGCTCTGCCCAGGGGAGGGGCAAAGGCTTTGGGAAAATCCAGAGATTAATTAGGGACATGGTGGCTCTTCCCCACCACCTTGGTCACTGTGCTATCACCTTCTGTACCACCATTTCTGGATCAAAGACCCTCAGCCACATCTCCCAAGCAGAGGCAGGCTGCCAACCCTTTATCTCTTTTCCACACAGCAGCTTAAGAAGGTCAGAGCTGCTCATTCCAGACAAGGCCAACAGAGGTCCAGATGGGAACATGGTGAAAACCCAAGCACATGAAGAACACAGCAGTGGATGCTGGCAGAAAGGTTGGGTGTTATGGGTGTAAGGGTGAGTTAGGCATTTGCCACCCCACAGCAATGACTGGCCTGTTCTCCCTTACCATCCTCTGCTACCTGCAAGCCATGCAGCCACTCCTTGGTGTCTAGCTTCTCAAAGCTGTCACTGCTGAGCCTGTAACTCTTGGCAAAGACCTTACCCTCTGGCCCAGGGTCCATAAAGCTGAGGTGTGTTCGGCATGACGTTGTCAGGAACTCCGACAATTTACCAGTCTGAATTCTGGGCAAGAGATAGGAAGGTCAGGATAGGATGGAGAGGAAAGGGGAGGTGATACTCTTGGCTTTACCTCCTGCCTCCAGGGCAGGCCCTTTGATGGGGAGAGACACGTTCACCAGGAGCATACACACACCAGTGTCTACTTTCGCTGCCTGCAACTCTTTCAGCCATGGGTGGGCATGGAAGGGCTACCCAAAAGCTATTAGAGCAATCCTGCAGCCATGGGTTTGATGACATGAAGAGCTATGCCTCTTTCATCTCCTCTGTTGGGATTGTAGCCCCAGGGCATGCTGATAGCCCAGCACACCCCAGTGTATCCTCCCCAACTTGCTCCCTCGCAGCCTATGCTCTGCCCATCAGGTATCCTCACAACCAGGCTCTTGGGGCCATCAGCCCTCTCCCTCCTGCACCACAGGAAGCTGCACTCACCTAGCGCCACCGAAATACCCATCCTGCAGCTTCTGCAGCATCGCCAGCACCGTGGGATGCACACTGCTGCTGGTTTCATCTGTGTGGAAGATGCACAGGCAGTCAGGCTCTCATGCTCAAACTCGCTCCCAGAAAGTAACCCAGGACCAGGTAGGCATTCAGACAGCCAAAGCACCATGGCCAGACCCTTACTCTGGGGTACATGGTCAGGCTGTAGTACCAAAAGCACCACCCAAAAAGGGAAATTCTGGACTGTCCAGGCTGGATTCAAGGAAAACCAGGCCAGGATGCATTTCAGGCTCCTCGGATTTCACCTTGGGCTGAAGCTGACGGTACCAGACAGTGGCACCTAACAGCTCTCTGCTCTGTCTCTGCCTTTCACATGAGGCAGCAGAGGAGGGGGCTGCTGTCAAGGGCAGGAGGCACCACAGCAAAAGGCACACTCAAGAAATTAAAGGGATTTCAAGTACACAAGGAGAGACAGAAAGGCCTTAAAGCAGAACAAAGTCACCTTCCTGCACCAGGCTCACAGGGAAGCCATGAGCTGCTGCAGGCAATCCAGTTCTGCTCTGTGCCTTTGCTCCTTCTAGTTTACTGTTTTCCCCTCTCTGTTGACTAGGAAAGCCTTTAGCAGGTGCTCAGTCTCAAGGAAGAGCCAAGACACAGAAAGAGCACCAAGAACACTGTAGACAGAGAAATTGCTTTTTTGGTCTTGCTCCCAAAAGGCCTAGAGCCTGAATACATCTGTGCCAGCAAACAGCCTTTGAGCTGCAGGCGCTAATGCCTGACAGGTAACCCTGTCAGCTGCCAGGCCAGCTGCCCACTCAGCATGGCTCCTCTGAGCAGTAAGCTCTTCACAGGCCACTGCTCCAGCCTCACCATGTCCCTGTTACTGAGATGGTCACACATCTGCCCACCCCCTTCCTCCTGCAGAGCTACTTCCCAGGGCTGCTCTAGCCAAATGCCTTGCGAGGCTGGAGTATCTATACCAAGCATGGTGTGGGAGATGGGGAAGGTGATGGTTGGTCGCCCAGTCATCCTCCAGCGGCTGCAGAGGTATGAGAGGTCCGTCCTCAGCATCTCCACAATCATCTTGTTGTCAAGAGCCAGGTAGAACTGCTGCTGGTCTATGAACTGCGAGGACAGCAGGAGACATGATCAGCCCTTCATGCAGTCACCAGGTCCTTATGGTGCCACCCATGTCTTCCCACAGGCACACAGCCAAGCTAGCCATGCTGTGCACCCAGAGGGCACACTCCTTTGCACGGACAGCTCATCCCACTTTACTTGGCAGGTGCTAGTACAGCCTAGTAAGGGACCCTCAACCCCCAGGGCAGCTACTGGCCACTAACAACTATGAGGAGGTAACTAACGCCACAGCTCAGCAGCAGCAGCATCCAGGCCCCACACAGCCATTCTATGTGGTGCCTGTTCCAAGCGATTATGCACTCCCTATAATGCTAGGCTTGTAACACTGCTTGTCCCCTGGACACACGTCCCTGGCCTGCCATCAGCCTCCTCCTGGTGTCCTTGTCAGGGTGAGCAGAGATTTTCATCCGATACAGATCATTAGAAGGCTCAAACTGTCCCAAGATACACACAGCCAGGACCACCAATCGGGCTGCCTCATGCCACAGCGTTGGACTACTCCACAATCCCAGGCTGTTCAGAGAGTGCTGGGTCACACCTTACAGTAACTTGAGTACCCAGCCATTGAAGAAACTTCCTGCCAAGTTTCGTATCACAGAATAGCTGGGAATGAGCCTGTGCAACATCACCCACCTGTGGGGTAAAGGTAAAGATGCTCTTCCTGATTTTGTAGAGCTTGGAGGTCCCAAGGACACCCATATGCCGGTAGGGCCGTCCAGTAAGGCACATCTGCTTGTTGCGGCCTGGGAGGGCGGGAAGAGGAGTTTTTACTACAAGCCGCCTCATGAAAGGGGCTGCAGAAGCAAGTAGTGCCAAGCTTCTTGCTACCAGCCAGCAGGGAAATGCTGCTTTGTGGTTGGGATACCCCAGAACGCTGTGTCAAGCTGGTACAGCTCTAAGGGACAGTAATTCTCTGTCCCCAGACCTGCCCAGAGGGGTAGAGACATGCTGAAACAGTGATACACAGCCTGTCCTGACTTCTGCAATGTCACACCTTCTGGTCTTTGGGCATGTCAGAAGCTGTAGCAGGGCTAAGGGTGCCCCTCTGCAGAGGGCTGGCCCCCCTAAGTTGACAGCTCTATCAGCATTCCAATTGCTCCTGGATTACTCTCGAAGCCCAGGATGGTGCAGCAACAGCATTACCCCTTGCTCGTCAGCTCTGGCAGCTGCCAGGCTGCACCCCCTGCCCATGTCACACTTGGCCTTTTGGTGGCCTAAATTAGCCACCAAATTAAATCACAGCAGATCAGGTGTCTCCTTTGGCCCAGACTAAATCTCTGGCTCCTGCAAAACAAACCCCATGCCCGAGGGGTTGCAGCATCAAGGAGCAAGCATGCAGAGGTAAGCACATCTTCCCCTCATACTCGGCCCTGCGCACCCACCAGCAACAGCCGTACTGCCTGAGCTCTGGGCTCTCTTTGCCAGGGAACCCTTCCTGGGGTCTGGGTAGCCTCCCCCATCCAGATCTGAATACAGAAAGAGAAGACAACTCCTGCCCACACCAGGCTCAACCCATAAGGATCAGAGTCTCTGTCTGTCCCTGGAGTGACTATGCAACTGCAAGCCAAAGCTCTATCCCTGTCAGAATCACACTGAACAGCACTGTCTGCCACCTTGTTCCCCTTGGGCATGAGTGGCTTTATCAGGCCTAGAAATGAGCAGCAGAATCCTCATCAGCCAGGCAGAGAGCAGGATGCGAGTGTCTATGAGCAGGAGTGCCAGGGGTGGGACAGACCCTTCTGCACCCCCTTTGCTCCAGGAGCAGGGAGCCCAGCTCACCTAGCCGGGCATAGATGTGGCTGAGGATGCGAGCAGGCTGCACTCTGATGGGGTAGACGTCCTCCACAGTCTGCACGTCAATGCCCTCCTTCTGCAGGATTGCCTTGATCCCCTCTGTTTCAGCCAGGATACACACTGTGGATGGAAGACAATATCAGTGCAACAGAGGCACAAGGGTGTGACAGCACTGCCCCATGCCTTTGGGGACACATACAAGGCACCACACCACAGAGAGGAAGCTGTCTGGGGTCCCTCGGGAACCAGTTCCCACTGCAGAAGTCTGCCTTGCCCCTCCTAACACTCTGTACACACAAATCTTCCCCACCAAGTGGCAGGAACACAGTTTTCAACCTCTCTGCAGAGGAGGCTGCAGCAGGTGATAGTTCTGTGGGTCAACACAGGATGAAATGGAAGGACTTGCACCCCATCTTCCACCCACCTTGCTAAGGCTGAGACTGGGCTGTATTGGCAGCAACCCAGTAAGCAGAGCCATCCCAGAGCCACCTCTGTGAATTCCACACAGCCAGAGTCCCCCCCAACTGCCAGGCTCAGGGGTTTGGGACTGGTTCCTTTCCCTCACCTTGGACCACCACGTCAGGTTTAGGGACAGTCGCGAAACGGCGGTTAAGGGGATCTATTTCACCGGGAGCTAGAAACCCCTGTGGGAAAAAGGTATAAAGAGATTAACATTTTACGGGCAGGGTAGAATGGGTGATGCCTATGGACAACCACCTTGAAGAGGTCCTGGGGGATGGAGGTAACAACTTCCCCATGGCAGGCTGGCAGCATTTGTGCCTTCACAGCTCAGAGCCTGGTCCCACAGCCCTCCCCAGCACCCATGGTGACCCTACCTCAGCCATCAGACAACCCAGGATGTAGAGGGACTGTCCCCACATGTGTGGCAGCTTGCCCATGGGTATCCTGTCCACAGTGTGTGGGTTCCTGCATTCTTCATCCACCTGGAAGACAAGCCAGGAGGTCAAGAAGGGATCCACAGACACAGGATGCTGAAGGAAGCATCCTCACTGCATCTTGAAGTCCAGCAGTTCAAGGCTTAAAACAAGGCCCCACAACAGCATTTGCCACAGAGGGTCCAAAAGAGCCTGGTTACATTCCTCCTCTCTTATGACTGCCCCAGGCATCCATATCAGACAATGGAGCAGCTGCTCAGACCGTATTTGGTTTCCCAGCTTGGGCCATCCCACTAGAAGGACTGACATGCCCCAGGAGCACCCAGAGATGCTATCTGATACTGGCAAGGAGCACATCTCTCCTGGATGACCTGGGCATCAGGAGGCCACTGCTCTTAGCCCAGGCCCACACAAATCCCCTCACCACTGAACTGGAGCTCAGCACCATCTACTCAGCCCAGGTCTGCTTGTCCTGAGCTCTTGGAGCACTAAGACTCTGAGCAAGCAGACTGTCAGCAAAGAACTCTTGTGTATGGGAGCAAGAAATGCTTTGGGAGAAAAAAACCAATTTTTATCCAACATGGTTTCTTAACAGCTTCAAGCCATCCTTTTTATACCTGAGGTTTCCATGCACTTCATGTGCCCCTTCACTAACAATTTGGCTTAAAAAGCACTTAAAACTTAATTATCTGCTAAAGAGACCAGGAGTTTCAGCAGTGGGACTTTCATGATCCTTGTGGGTCCCTTCCAACTCAGAATATCCTGTGATTCTGTGAGACACTCCTGCTTCCCACTGATGCCTTGGAGTGGCTACCTAGAACAGAAGCTAAAAACTTAAGGCATCACCACCATAGCTCAGCATCACTCACCTTATCCGGTGGGACACTGTAGAGCTCTGGCAGCAGGTGTACCCCATTCTTCCCCTTGATGAGAACCCCCTCAAGGGCTTCCCGGTACTCCTGCACCTGAGAAGAGAGGAGAGGGAATCTGCTGCTGGTCATGGCTCCCTGCATCCTTCCACCGCACACTTCTCCTGCCAGGGACTTTTTTCCACCAGCCCAGCAGGTTCTGCCTCTCTTACCTGCTCCATGTTTCCACTGAAAATCCCGTCAATCATCAAGTATGCCCAGAAGAGAGGCCACTCACACTCAATGTTCTCAAACAGCTTCAGCTCAGCAGGTTCGTAGTAGAGGCGTTTGGGGTCCTGTAAGTGGCATCAATGCAGGCGATACGTAACAGGATCCCCTCAGAACTGACAGGGTTTCTTCTCCTCCTGAGATCCCAGCCTCAAATGTCCCCCCATCTCTCCTCTGCAGATGGCCAAGATAGAGCTGAAAAGCAGTTTCACCTCCAGCCTCTGTTTTCTCCCTTGGACTACTCCCGCCAGAGGCCCTTGCACTGATGATGGAGAGACTTACCCTTCCTGGGGTCTACCTGGTCCCCAGGAGAGCACCCCAGAGCCCCCAGAACACCCCAGACACTGTGCAGTTGTACAGCAACAGCACGACATCCCCTGTGCCACGCTGGGTCCCCTTTGCCCCTGCTCTGCCTGAGCCTGTCAGCACCTGCTTCCTCCAGCATCATCAAGCTGGCCCATCCAGATGAGAGAGTTTGGGCTGGTCACACAGGGCCAGAGAGGTCCCTCCAGGGCCCTCCTGCCATGTGGTGCCACTGTAAGCCCAACACAAGGGAAGTTTGTCAGGATGAAGAGCTGCCTGCACAGAGTCCTCCCACCACAGCTCTGTGTGGGGAGGTGCCCTTTCCTTGACCCTCCCTGCTAACTGCTCTGTCTGCTGCACAGACGGGAGAGCGCTGGCCTTAGCAGACCATTCAGGCAGAAAGGACAGAAGGAGCAGACGTCTTCTACTTGCACTACAGCCACAAGCTTCCAAAATCCCATCTAACTCCAGCTAGCTGCATGCCTCTGCAGGCACTGCTGCCCTTTCCATGCCTCACAGCTCCCAGAAGTACGCAATCCACAACTCTGCACGCTGCCAAAGCTCACAAGCACTGGGAACACTGGATTGGAGATGCTGCTGCTTCTCTCTGGCTCTGGAGGAGGGCAGCCACACATGCTGCCTATTATGGGCAGGTCTGCAGAGGCGCAGCAAAGGAGAAACATTCAGAGGTACTTGTGCCCAAAAGGTTAGAGGCCCAGCAGCTGGTGATGACTTAAGAGCCTCTGAGTATAATTTCCTAGTTCAGTGATTATCAAATGAGACTGTTGCTTATAAAATGTTCCCGTTTTCTCTCCCCAAAGCAGCAAACTCTCCACTTGCTCCCAGAGCTATTCTGGCAGTACCCAAGCTGACTGCTGGTCTAGGAGCGACAGAAGCAGCTTTGTGACCTCCAGAGCTGCCGTAGATGAGGCCATTGGGTAGCAGCTCTGCACAGTCACCTCCCCAGGCCTCCAGCCCTCGCTCAGGGCTGGTGCAGCCCTGGGAGAGCCCACCTCAGCAGGGCTCCCATGCTGGGCACTGGTCCCACCTTCTCCCAGTCTAAGACACACCACCGGGTCCCAGGATGCAGGCAGAGCCAGCCTCTGGCCATCTGCTATGGGCGTGGGTGGGACATACCACCTCTGCAATGAGCTCCAGCATTTTGGGAAGCCTTGCCCAGGCCCATGACACTGCCTGGGGCTACTCAGGGCTCTTGTCTTCCCAGTTCTCCCCAATACAGCCTTTGTGCTGTATCCAGGCAGGCTGCTGCTTGGCAGTCAAGTTCTGCCAGGCAGCAGGGCTGAGGATACTCACTTCTTTGGGAGTCCTGTATCCATCCCGGAGGAAGCGGCAGCAGCCATAGCGCCCCTGGAAGGGAGGGAAGGATTTGCCGAGCAGGAGGCACAGTGTGAAATATCTTGTATCTTCAATGCAGAAGCAGTGGCAGGGTGTTTCCTTCAGCCAAACACCCCGTACCCCACTCCCCCAGCACTCAGGTACCACAATCACAGCCCGGGGCCACAGCACACAGGGCTGCTTCTTTGTACACCCCTGCCACAGGTCATGGAGACTGGGAGAGGACATGCCCCAGCAACCCCCCCACCGAACATGTTTTGGGGAAGAAAAGGGCTACAGCAGTTTGGACTGCAGCTGTCTCCTGGGAATAGTGAGACAAGGGCAGAGATGCTCACCTGCAGCTTGGTGATAATCTCCTGCTTGGTGATTTCCACCAGATCACTGTCCTCCACAGCAAATGCCGGGTAGGAGATGACAGAGAGCACACTGGCATCTACCTCCTTGGATGTGGAGGCCCTGGGCAGCATTGAGTGGAGGATGGACTGGGCAAAGGGGAAGGAAAGGTGTTAGGCTCTCAGGCCAGGCATCATTCACACTGCAAACCCAGCAGATCATAGTTCCTCTTGCAACACCTGAGTGGGTCTCACCTGGCAGTGCTGCACCTCATCTGACAGCACCCGTATCACCGACTGTGGGCCTCCCTTGGCTCCAAAGAGATCCAGCTCATCCAGTGCCTCCAGGGCAGCCTGCAAGCAGGGTGAGACCCAAAGAGGCATGTCCTTCACCATGCCGCTCATCTGTAAGAGCTCCCACTCTATGCTAGTCCCTGTGTGTAAAGCACTGCCCAAATTTAAAATAATTTGAACCCTGCTGTGGCTGCAGAACATCTCTGGTCAAAATGGTACCATATATCCAGACATCAAAAGGGCCTGGGACATTTCTGCCACACACCCCTGATTAACTTTTCACTTGCAGTTCAGGCAAAACTCAGGCTAGAATGGCACAGTTTTAGCCCGGTGCACAAAGAGAAGAGTCTTGCTCCCCAGGAACCTATCACTGCATGGGGCATTGAGTCTCAGCAGTTCAACATGCCCAGCCTGCCCTGTCAGAAAGCAGCTCAGGGCCACTGGTGCTCCTCACCCCCCCAGCCAGCAATTCTTCCCAGCTCACCTTAGCCATGCCGATAGAACTGGCATTCAACTCGGTGATGCCCTGGTTTGTCTTGTCCCCACGCTCCCATATGCCAAAGTCCTGTGAACCAGCCACTGTTTCAGAATACACCCAGAAAGCTTTTGAATCCCACCCATCCATGGTGCTTCCAGAAGGTGCTGGTGTGGCTCAGGGGGAAGCCACAGCTGTTCCTAGACACCAGTCCAGTATCTCCACCACTGGAGCACACCCCCCTTCCCCAGCACATGCTACCCACCGCAGTTTTGTAGGCAGCTTCAATGTAGAACACGAGGTTCTGGATAAAGTTGACTTCATCCAAGCTGTGAATTATGTGGAGGCCTGAAGCACAGGGAAGAATTCACATTAGCCGCTCCAAGTGCACAAGCGTATCCAGGATGGGGCTGCAGTAACCCAGGGACAACTTCTCCCCACTGCATGCCTGCCCAATGGGGGCCATGTCCTAGCTGACCCCATCTCCACTCCCACTCCTTACAGCAGCATTGGGGCTTCAGACAAACAGGGGCTTTTGGAGAGACCAACATCAAGGGGCCCAAACCCACCTCAGGTACTGTGAGCGTAAGAAAACAGCGGGGGTCAGGGAACCCACTGCAACAGCTTGGCACCCAGGAAGGTGCACCCAAACTGAGACTCTGGTGAACCTGAAGGCCAGCACACTCAAAGCTGCAATGGCAGCCCCCAGCATTACCTGAGGCCGTCATTTGTGCAAGCATGAGAAGGTAGAGGGAGGTAGCATCCATCTGTAGGTGACCCCATTCGTGGTCTCCTACCACAGTGGCACAGGTGTGGGTGTTATACTTGGCATGCAGGCAGTCCCTGGTGCTCTGACTGTACTTGAAGGCCTCTACCTTGTCGACCTTGAGAAGGGCAAAGAGATGCAGGCATTCATCGAACCCTGTCTCCAGAGAGGTCTGACAGCTCCCAAGCCAAGGGCTGCCCCATGCCATGAGTGGAGCACATGGAGTCGTGCCTGGCAGGGCAGAAATTCCACAACCCCTGGGCTGAGCCCCACTGTGCACCAAGGCAGTGAGTGCAGGCTCATATGCCTCTGCAGCACAGGACTGCAGCAGTGGAGGGCCCACTGCCACAACTGCATCATGCAGAGAGAAAAGGGTTACCCTAAATGCCCTCAGAGAGGAGAGCTGTAGAGTCCTAGCGCCTGCCAGGCCACGAGACAGGGAGCAGCTGGCAAAGGCTCTGCTGGCTGCCAGCCCACAGCTCTGGAACTTCAATCACACCCAGGACAGACACTCACTCAGAACTTATTTCAAGACTTGCTGGAAGAGGGCCTTCCCTCTGCTCATCAGGGAAGGCTGGGGAGGGCTGGCACAACTAGGACTGACAGTCTTTGTGGCATAGTTGGGCTTTAAGGAGACCACTTGACACTCAGAGGTGCTCCCCAGCCCCTACCTGTCTCATCATGCACTGGAGCAGCCCCCGCATCAGCTTCACCACGCTCTGCAGGAACAAGGAAAACAGGTTTGTTAATTTCCAGGAGAAGCCCTGACTCAGGATCAGCTGGTCGCTGACCTTTGTGGGGCTCAGCGTCTGTAATCAGAGCCCCTGCTCACATTTTCACAGGCCCTGGGTGACAGCAGAGGGAAGATTTCTTGGTCTGCCAGCAAGGCCAGTTTGCTATGCTATGCAGCGGGACAGAGGGCACAGCTGCAGGACATGGCGCTCCAGCCCTTGAGAGAAGAGCTGTGGCCTCAGATCACCCCAGAGCCAGAGGTCTAGACCCTCTGGCTGGGCTCCAGTGTGGTCTAGGAAGAGCAGGCTCTGACATCCACTCCTATTGCCTCCCGCGTCGGGGAACAGCCGTGTCCTGGCCCTCATCGCACTGCCTCTGGGCCCCTGACCCAGCTGTGCAAAAGCCTAACCAGCCCGGGGCGACGGCAGTCCCCGGGTGACACCAGCCCCGCCCCCGGCTCTTGCTCCCTCCTACCTGCTCCAGCTCGTAGGCCTTGGCCTTGTCCTCGTCGCGGTCGGCATTCTTACGGTAGGCCAAGCCAAGACCCCACACCACCAGGATGCTGTACACGTTGTCCCGGACCCAGGCGTCTTGCTGGTCGGCGCTAGCGGGGAGCAGCCCCGTCACCGCGTCCTGCGGAGGGGACATACCGTTCCCACGGAACTCCCTGGCCCAGCGGCCGGCGGGGCGCGCCGGGGCCCCGGGTCTGCTCCCCATCCCCGGGCAGGGTCCGCACCTGGTGGCGGAGGATGGTCTGCTGCACCAGGCGCCCGTAGCCGTCCAGACGCACGCCCGAGTTGCTCCGGCTCCTCATGACGGCGGCAGCGGGACCGGGACCGGCACTAGAGGGACGGAACGGGTCCTATAAGAGCCCCNGCCCCTCTCCGCCCCGCCGCACCGCCTGCTCGCTGCCGCCGTCGGCGCTACCCGAGCACCACCGCAGCCCCTGAGCGGCCGCCCCACCCGCGCTGCTCTGCGCTTCTCGCCTCGGCCCACGGGGCACTCACTGCCGAGTGGGCAGGACCTGCCGCCATGGCGGCCCCGGGGGCGGGGCGGCGGCGGGGGGCCGGGCCCCCGGCGGGCGGAGGGCGGNGACGGACACACGGATACAAGGACAGACACACTGACGGACACACGGATACAAGGACGGGCACACGGACACACACACGGATACAAGGACAGACACACTGACGGACACACGGATACAAGGACAGACACACTGACGGACACACGGATACAAGGACGGGCACACGGACACACACACGGATACAAGGACAGACACACTGACGGACACACGGATACAAGGACGGGCACACGGACACACACACGGATACAAGGACAGACACACTGACGGACACACGGACACACACATAGATACAGGGACAGACGCACAAATGTGCCGGTGTAGAGCGGACACACAGACTGGTGTGTGGTGTGGGACCACAGGGACACACGGATGGGTTCGTGTACTGGTGTGAGACTGTACAGACACACAGGCGAACACACGGATTGATACACATACCAGTGTGGGTCTGTATGGATACACACAGGTATGCTAGGTGCATGGACGGACGCATGTGGACAGAGGCATGGACACGTCCATAGGTGTGCACATGCACATAGAGGCATGGACATGCACACGCATGCACACATACAGGTGTGCACACACGTACCTGCACTGGAACACATGCACAGGCAGACTCGTGTGCATACATACTTCCACATGCACAGCTGTGCACACACCCTTTGCATTTCCATGTGTCCATAGCACACAGAAATACACACGGGCGCACCTATGTACATCCACAGGTATGCAAACCTGTACATACCCACAGGTACACTCACCCATAAGCACACACACACATAAGCACACACACGCACTTCCCATGCACATACACGATCATACACGTGCACACACGCACACATAGGCACACACTGCATACACCGGTGCAGGCAGACACGTGCATCATAAAGATGTGCACCCACACAGGTGCACCAGCAGCATTTGGGCACAGTGGGCTCCTGGAGACCACAGCTGGGTGACCTCCATCCTGGTGCCCCTGTACTGTGCCCAGCCCAGATTTGCCCCAGCACTGCAAGGGCACATGGACACGTTCCCTCTCTGCCCAGTGCCAGCCTGGAGGATGTGGAGTGTGAGGTGGTTGTGCCTATTTAGGAGGGGCAGCAGGAGGGATAGTGAATGGGCACCCTGTGGAAACAAAGCAAAGCCTCAGTGTGGGGTTTGGGGCAGGGGAAGGAGCTGGCGATAAGGCAGAAGGGGACAGGGATGCACTAGCTGGCCTGGGGGAGAGAAAGGGGCCAGTGCAGACCCCTGTGCTGGCAGCAGCTCCACAGGCAGGATCCCTGCCTGAGGGTGGGTTGGGTGCATGTCCCCAAAGCCAGGACTCCTGGTGCTCTGCAATGGGATGCCAGGCTGTGCCCAAGGGGCTCACATAGCTGCGGGATCTGCAGGAAGATTCTCCCTGCAAGGTGCACCCAGGCAGCAGGCCGGGGTCACTGCACCCTGCGCCTGGCAGCCCCAGAAATGACGCAGGCACAGTACCGGGGTCATCTGGGGATAGTAAATCTTTCCCTGAATCACTGCTCCTCCATCCCTGTGGTAGCACCTGTCCCACCACCAGCACAGAGGAGATCCCGCTGCTGGAGCAGCCCCTGGGTGCCCAGGGGTACGCAGGGAAGGGGCCCATCCCAAAAGACACAAGAGCCCGTTGGCGCAGTGTATACAAGGACACAGGGCTGGGGTGACAAACTCCAGTGTTCACCCATCTCCAGGCGCCCAGCTGGTCCAAGGGGTGCTGGCAGCAGGTTAGGGTAGGGGGGCCACTGGCATCCAGGGGTGTCCAGGGCTGGGAGCATGCCCAGCTGTATGCCTTTTATTATCACTCGCCTGAATGAGTCAACACCATACGCTTAATGATTGATAGGGTTCAGATATGTGAGCTTCCAAAAAAGCAGAAGACATTCCCCACTCATGACCAAGATGTGGCTAACTGGGGACACGGGGTAGGAGAGGAGCCTGAGGCTCTGTGGATGGGATGGGAAAGAAACTTCGAGACTGGCAGGAAAGGGAGGGATTGGACTTCACAGCACCCCATCCAACAGCAAACACTCACAGGAAAAATAAAAGTGCTGAAACATCCCCATGGAACTTGGGCCAGAAATAACAGAGGGAGCTGGACCCCAAGCAAGAGGAGACCCTGGCAAGAGTCATGAGCTATGGAGAAACAGCACCCAGCTGACAGTACCTCCAAGCTCTGGTGACAAGGATGATGACTGCCACCTATGCCTTGCTGCTCAAAGAATGGAAATTTTGCTCCAGCACTCCAAACAGGGCATCATATCCAACAACAGGCAGGTTTGCTTGCAGACACCTGCCCAAAATAGCCCTGGTAGAGAAATGCCTTGGCCATGGTGACAGACAGTCCCAGGAGACCTGGCTCAATGCCCTTCCATGGTCCCCCAGGACTTGCCCCATACAGAGGGTTGTGGAGCATCTCCTGTTCCCAGCCCCACGGAGGCAGCTGCCTGCAGCCACATCTGGTCCCCTCTGCACTAGGGCAGATCTATGCTCCAGGGGAGCCACTTCTCACAGGCCCCGCTTGAACCAGCTGGGATTTACCCCCGCACCCAGCGCCCCCAGTGAAAGCACAAGGGCAGTTACACAGGGATACGGCCTATGGCAGCCTATCCCAGGGGGCACCTGCTGCACCCCAGGGACAGTGCAAGAACAGGCCAAGATGTTCTTTAGCAAAATCAATCAATTTATTTATTCACAGTCAAGCAATAAATAGAGGAAAGTCAGGCAGCAGGGGTGCTGAGAGCAGGACTGACCCTTCTGGGAACAGAGACGTGCCAGGAGCCCAGCAGAGCCCAAGGCCCATGTGACAGCAAGAGTGCAAGAAGACAGAGAGACATCTGCAATGGTAGTCTGACCTCTGGGATAGGATGAGACCTGAGCCCTGCTAGAGGACAAGCCAAGGAGCTGAAGAACAAGTGTGTCAGAGGAAACAGCAGGCAGAGCCCAGCACAGGCAGCTGCCTTGGCCTCTAACACTGGAAGCAGAGATGGCAGCTCAGGTCTCTCCAGTTCTTCATAGCCCTTCCAGAGCAGAACTGCAGGGGAGGAGTTCTTCCTCCCTCCAGCCCAAATTCTCAGCCTAGTGAGATGCCTCTGCAGCTGAGACTAGATAGAGATGGGGTGCATGTGAGTTGGGAAGGAATGCCACAGGCAGGGTCACATCAGATCCTGACACCACCAATGTGTCAAATGCAAAGCACAGAGACACCTGGGCTTCTTACCCTCCCTGCCCTGGCTCCACCAGGAGACTCCCAGCCACCTCCTAAGAGCTTCGTACTCCAGTTTAGGGACACAGCTCATCTCTGAGAACATCAGGCCAAGCCCCCCTGCCCACCAAAACCAGGCAGCAGCCATGGGGGCTGCAGGAAGGACAGATGCCATGGGGCAACCACCCCAGCACAGGTTCCTGCCTTTAAAAATCCACAATTTACATAAAACTGTCATTGTAAAACCTCCCCACTGAGCAGCACTGCATGGGGAGGGGAGATGAGCCAAGTGAGCCCCAGGCAGAGCAAGATAAACCCTGAAGTCCAGATCTGCAGGAAGAGGCAGAGCCCAGGGGTGATGTGCTGGGGCAGTGGAAATTACCGGCAGGTGCAGGACTCTGCAATCATATTCTCATATTCCTTGTACAGTATGCCTCCGTTGCGCTCAATCATGAGGACACTGATGGGGCTGTATCGGTAGGGCACACAGGAGGGCCGGGGCACATTGGCATCCACAAGCTGATGAACAAAGCTCTGCACCACAGCATGGTTGGGCGCGTGGTAGTCATAGCGGAGCAGGTGGGGACAGGTGCCCTTGCAGTAGCGTGGGTTGTAGCGGTGGGGAGCGATGATCCAGTGGTCCCAGCCCAGCTGTGCAAAACTGACAGGGAAGGGGCGGAGGGAACAGTCACTCTTCTCCCCTCCCTGCTCCCGCAGGTAGTTGGGCAGGTCGTGAGCCAATGTCCCTGTATCACGTCGGTGTCGGTGGGGCTCTGCTGCCGGAGCTGCCAATCCTGCCTGGGTATCGTTAAGGTAGAGAAGGAGGAAAGGGTGGCTAGGGGCCACCAGGGTATCGTGGCCTCCTGCTCGGCCAGCACGCACACAGACATGCTGCAGTGCCAGGCTCCCTACGCTGCTGTTCCCCAGCACCAGGTAAGGGGTGACGTCAACTTCAGCCCAGCCATGGCGGGGACGGGCAGTAGGGCTGAGCAGCACCCTGGGTGCCTCGCTGGCTGCCACCAGCTCCAGAGCACAGAGGAGGCGACCGTGGGCCAGTGACAGAGTGGGCAGGTAGACCACAGTGGCTCTGAGGAGGTGCTCGGCCTCTGGCTGGCCCTCCAGGTAGTAGGTGAGGGCCTGCAAGTACCAGCGACCTGCAGGGAAGCAGTGACCAGTACCCCCTTAGCATAGTGCAGGAGGCACTGTGCAGCACCCCTTTCTCCCGTGGTGCTGCCACAGCCCCACACAGCATAGTGGGGCCCATGACAGCCATCTGCCCCAGCACATGGCAGAAGCAGCAGCAAACAGAAGCCATGAGCTATGGCTTGCTGGTGGGGTGAAGGGCAAAGAGAGTCTGTAACATTTCCCATCATCTGAACCAACACCACTAACCTGGCACAGCATCAGGCAGGGTGGGAAGGGGAGAAGGGTTCACAAGGGCCAGCAATGCATTTTCCCATCTGACCCCTGGGGCAGAGCCTTGGAGCCCTGCCTAGTGTAACCTCATAGGCAAGAGCAACCCCAGCCAGGACATTGTAGAGAGGGGGAAGGAAGTAGGCAAGAGACCTTGCCTTCAGAGCTCAAGCCCACCCTGCTAGCTCTGCTAAGCCACCATAGCATTCTTAGTGCCCACCGGTTCCTTACCTGCCCAGGGCTGACTCCCATGGGAACTGGCCTGGACCAGGCGGATGGTGTTGGTGCCCAGGCTGCGGCTGCGGCGGGGTCGGCCTTCACGGTCAGCAGCACGCCGGTACAGATTCAGCATGTAGCGCAGGGGCTGCCCACTGGCTAGTCCCGCTTGCCAGCCTGGGCTGCCTGGAGCCCGCGTTTGCAGGGCCTGAAGGAGGGGCAGGGTGGGGACAGCAGGCAGGGAGCCAAGGGGTACTGGGGACTGGTTTGCAGCTTGGGAAAGGGGGGGCACAACAAGGAGGAGGAGGAGGAGGCTGGTGAAAGGGCAGGGCATAGCCATGATAGGTGAGTGTGTGTTCGGGGAGAGAGCAGGTAAGTGGGACAAGGTGGGGCTGGCCAGCAGAAGAATTAGGGAGAACCTGCAGGCATGCTTCTCCCCACTTGAAAGGCAGAGCTGATTGTGGGCACCAGCAAAAGGATCCCAGGACACTTCCAGCTCCTATTAAAACAGGACAACCACACCAGCTGCTTCAGCTGGGCACAGGAACAAAAAGGTGGGGGGGACTGTGTATGCAAAAAGGGGTACAAATTCCAGACTAAAACCCAGACCAGGAGCAAAGCTAGACAGACAGAGCCTGGCTACGGGGGCTGTAAAGGTGCTGGGGTAGGGGAGTGGGGTAAAGTGGGGTGGGAGAACCAGCTCACTCAGCCCACCTGCTCCTGGCTAGCCTCCTCCTACAGGGTAGGAGGTCCCTGCCCAGGCCCGTTTTAAAGGCATGGTCTCAATCAGGTTTTAAAGAGGCAGGAGCTCCCTGGGTCCCAGGGGAATGGGGTCAGAGCCTGAGAGGGTGCTTTCATGTGGTGAGAGTCCCTCCAGCTCCCTCCACTCTGTTCTGACTCTCCAGCAGCGGCTCAGCACCTTCGTGCCCATTGCTGCCAGCTGGTCTGCACTGCCCAAGCAGGTACAAAGCCTGGATTTCTGCTGCCCAACAGCCCCGCTGCACAGCCAGGCTGCCCAGTGCCTCACTCCACCCATCTGGCACTAAGGCACATGGGTGAGCAGAGTGACCCTGAACCCAGCAGTGCTGAGTATGTCTGAGTCAGCCAGCAGTACCTCACTGTAGGCATCATCCTGCCATCATCATCAGCATGCCCACAACTTTGCCTACCTTGACCAGTTTCCAGGTCTTTCTGCCAGCACCTGCTCCAAGCCAAGAGGTTGTGAGCATGATGCCCGCCCTCTCGCTAGCATGGGCCATTTGAGGCACTTTCCATACTGGGGACAGTGGCTCCATGGTGCTTGTCTGGGAAAGGCCCTCTGGGCACACTACAGAGTGCGCTGTAGGCAGCTGCAGCCACTGCCACCTCCAGAGCTCCTGGTGTTGTGCCCAGACCCACAGTACACTGTTGCTCTCTTGCTGGGATGGAAGCGGCCAGGGGGTGGGCACACGGGTTGGGAACCACTGGCGCAAGCATAGGGACATGGGAGAGCTGGTGGGGGTCGTGCTGGTGCCTGCTGCCCATCCTTCCTGGTGCCAGCTGCGCACAGTGCTAAGGGCTGGGAGGGCTGTGTGGGAGTGTGTGTGGTGCTAAATGTGCTGTGGGGCCACGTGATGAGCCAGGGCACAAGAGCCCTCTCGCCTGGCCAGACAGCCCTGGTTACTCATTTGGGAAAGCGCACAAGGGGCAGACAAGCCACTGAAGGTTGGGAAAAGTCCAGGCATGGCAGCAGCGAGTGGGGGGCATGACAAGGCAGGTGGGAAGGCCATAGGGGAGAGCAGGAGATTCAGGTCAGAGGTGGACATGACAGCGGTGGACATGTCAAGGCTGTATGCGGGGAGGGGGGGCACGCATCGCTCCTGGGTGGGCTCCGGCACTACAAACAGCCCAGGTACCACTCCACCCTGTGCCCTGTGACACTCCGCCACAAGAATGTACTGGGCTGCCTGCAGCTGGGCTGTGCAGGGTGCAGGCAGAGTTCAAGGCAGGTGCCCATGGACAGGGACTACCAAGAAAAACTTGAGACCCTTCCAGCACTGGGAATGAACAAGCCTTGGGTGGCTCACCAGCCTGGCACTGCAAGCCAGCCCTCCCCGGCCGTGGCAGGCAACCAGGGGCCGCAGGCGTTGCTTGCAGAGCAGAGCTCTCCAAGCCGGCTGCGCTGTCTGGCAAGAAGATGAGTAAGAGTCATGGCCCCAGGCGGGAAGGGGAGGAGCAGGACTGTAGGGCTCCCCGGGGAATCCGTGCTGATCCACTCCCACCATCCTCGGCTGTCCTCCGCCGCCTCCTCCTCCTGCCTCAATTTCCCCCAATCGTCACAGCTGCCCCTCCTGGGCCTGGCAGGGAAAAGACAAAGGTGAAGAACGGCCAAACTGCCACACACCCCCTGAGGTGCCCGGCACGATAGGGACAGGGTGGGGACTGGCATGGGTAGGTCAGACAGGAGCCAGCAGCATGTGCTGGCCTGCAGGCAGTGGAGCTTGGGGCGCCAGTGTGACTGTGTGGTGGGGAGCCGGGGGGGCTGCATCACCCTACTGACCCCTCTCACACCCACGTGAGTGCTGTCGAACTGCTGCCGTGCCAGGCTGAGCTGTGCCGAGCTGGCCCTATTGGTGTGGGTCCCTGGTGGCACCATATTGCACTGAATCAAACTGGGTCATTTAGCTGAACTGTGCATGGCCAAGCTAAGTCGAGCCAGGCCAGGCTGCGCTGAGCTGGACTGTGCCAGCCCTGCTTGTCCAAGTCAACCAAGCTGAACTGCACTGAGCAAAACTGGGCCAGGCCAAGTGGAGTTAAGCCAGATGAGGCCCCTAGTCGTTCTGCACTGTACCAAACTTTGCTAGCCCTGTGTCATGTTGAGCTGAGCTGAGCCAAGCCAGAATGTGCCAGCTCAGCCAAACTGCACCAAGGCATGCCAGACTGAGCCATGCTAGGGCAGTTAACCTATACTGCCCCCCCTGCCATCCCACACTGAGCTGAGCTGTGCTGTGTCGTGCTGCACTGAACTCTGCCAGCCTTCCATGTCATGCCATGCTGGGCTGAGCTGGACTGAATTGAAATACGCTGGCTGGGCTGTACCAAGCTGAGCCAAGCAGCTCACTTCAGGTCCCTGGGCTAGAGGATGGTATGCCAAGCTACTGAGTAGAAAGGCGCTGTACTGTGCCATTGTGTGCAGAGCCATGCCATGAGCTGTGCTGAGCCGCGCCGTGCCGTGCCGAGCTGAGCCGGCCGCCGCCGTCCCCCCGCGCCTCATTGGCGGCGGTGGCGGCGGCGGAGCCCTCCCGGTGCGGGCCGGCCCCGCCCCGCACTCGCCCCGCACCGCTCAGCCCGGGCGGGCGGGGGTGTTATTTCCTCCACAGCTCGGGGCCGGGCCGGGATGGGGCTGTAGCTGTAGCCGCCATGGAGCGGGGCGAGGGCCGGCCCGGCGCCCCCCAGTACGTGCATGTGCAGCTGCAGGGGGGCGCGCCCTGGGGCTTCACGCTGCGCGGCGGGCTAGAGCACGGCGAGCCCCTCATCGTCTCCAAGGTAGGCACCGCCGGCACAGTCCCGCATGGGCTCCGCGGCATCCCCCCGCGAGGGGCCCCCCGCCCGTGGCGGGGCGCGGGAGATGGGAGGACACCCGGGGCGCGGCGGCGTCGGGGGTGCGGGGAGCCCCGGCCGCGGGGTCGCGTGTCCTGGCGCGGCGGGACGGGGGCTACCACTCGCACCCACGATCTCCGCGACCCTCCACTTAGAGCCGCGGGGAAGAGTGGGAGCGAGAGGGGCGGAGGGACTGCCCGGGCCCGGCGGCAGGAAGAAATTCCTCCGGCACATCCGTTGGGCTGGCGTCGGGGGCGGCCCCCACATTCCCCTTCATGTCTTTCCCGGTCCCGTCCCGCGGGCCGTAGCCGGGGGAGGTCAGCCCCCTGTGTGCCCATCCGTCGGTGCCGCGCCCATGGGCGCCCCGGGCACCGGGCTCTGCGGGGACGTTTAGGGCCACGGTGGGGGAACCAGAGTCCGTTCCGTCATGCCCCGGCACCCCTGGAACGCAGGGGCAGGACCGTGCCCGGGACGGGGTTGGCGCCGGGCTGCGGTGCCGAGCAGGGCCCGGCCGCAGCCGGGAGCGAATGCTGAGGGTGATCCCTGCGGCCCCGACGTCTCGCCATACAGAAGGTCACCGATTCCCGCGGCCCCCGCCAGCGCATCGCCCTGCGGGGAGTCTCGCGGGGAGACCCGGGCAGCGGCCGGGGAACCCCAATAACCACCCCTCCGCGGAGCCCGGACAGAGCCCTGTCGCCGGGCGATTTGGCCGCCTGCCCGCCCGGTGTCACCGTCCTGCTGAGCCGGGGTGCGGCGGGCCGGGCTGGCGGCCCCGGGGCTGCTCCCTGCCTCGAGCCGGGCTGACTGCGCGCCCGGGGCGTTCCACGCCCTCGGCGGGACGCGGGAAGCGCGGTCTGGCTGGGGGAGCTGGAAAAGTGGCTCCGGTCCCAGCCCTGCCCCCTGAGGTGGCACCGCTGGCGGGTGAGGAGCCGGGCGCCGAGGGAGAAACTGCCCGCGTCCCGACTGGCTGCCGGTCTTCGGGGTGGTGGGTCCCCGTGAGTCCGCTGGTTGCCGGAGGAGGGGATGGGAGGGCCCGGGGATGTTCCCCACCGCTTTTGAGAAGGGGGTTGGCTTGCGGGCCGCGGGGTGTCGGCCCCCGCGCTCTCCCGGACACGCCGCCACCGCGTGTACTCGGCAGACAAAAGGGGCTTGTTCCAGCGCTCTGTGCATTCAGGGGAGGGTCCCCCGGGGCCACCGCTCTGCCGCTGCGGCCGGCCGAGGTGTGTGCGGAGAGGGGGCGGACCCCGCTTGTGGCGCGGGGGGCACTGGCCGGAAAGGGGAAGGGCGTCCCCGCACTCGGTGACAGAGTTTGGCCTCTGAGCCCACTCTGGGCGGGATCCTTTCCTGTGGCAGAGTCCCACGGCGGTGCTCACACGTGCTCTAAGCCTTCCATGGGTCTGCGAACGCCCTCCGGGCTTCTCCGGGCACATCGGAGGCAAAGAGGGAGGTTGGTGTGGGCGAGGGTGGGTGCAGCTCTGGCACTGTTCTGATTGTGACTCCTAAGACAAGTTTCTCCTGACACAGGCAGACATTCCCGTGAGCCATCTGGTGCCCACCATTAGGGCCTAGAGTGAACTTCAGGCATGGTATTGGGGAAGTGTCCTGGGCTGGTCCAGCCAGGCAGGGCAGCAGGCAGTGGGGTTTGGCTGCCAGTACTGAGTTCACTGGTGGCAAAGGCAGAACAAGGAGCTGTTTGTGCCAAATTTAGCTCCTGGTGAGTGATGCCAGGGCTGAGCCTGTCCATCCTGGTTCATGTGATGGCCCAGACGTGGGTGCAGACCTGGTGGTGTCCTGCAGCAGTGGGGCCACCTTTCACCTCTGATTCATCCCCATGGCTGTGGCAGGCAGGACTGGGTGGGCACATGGCTGGACAGAAGACTGGGGCGAAGGTGCAGCCTGCATTGCACGCTCTGCTGGTGCCCAGTGGTGGGCAGCAGCAGGAGGGGATAAACACAGGTGCTCCACCAACTACATGGTAGGATCGGGAGCCCTCACAGGCAGTCAGGGTCCCCTGCCAGGAAGGCAGCCCCATGCCTGACATCTGGGTAGGAGAGCAGCCTGCCTTGCACAGGCAGGTGCACTGGGCTGTGCCCAGCCTGGACATGGCATTGCAGTGCTCAGATCCGTGAAAAAATGGGAGAGCTGTTGGTTCTGGGCACGGCTGTGGCAGGCAGGGCCATGGGGCAGTGGTGCACTGGGCAGGAGGCTTGGCTGCCTCTGCTTTCCTCCCTCCTAAGGTGATATTTTGTCCACAGGTAGTAGAATGCCCCCTGAGCCCTGCCCAGCACTAGGGCTGGAAGTGATGCCCAGGGGTACATGCACCATGAGTGACCTGCTAGGAAGTCACGTGTGCTCCCTGGCACTGGGGCCTGGCTGCTGCCCAGGCTGGCCCTGCAGGCACTGTGAGCAGAGCTCATTCCTTGGCCAGGCCTGGGAGCAGCTGGGCAGGGTGAAGAGCCCATGATCAGGGTGGGTGCAGGAGCCCCAGCATGAGGCGAGGTTAGCTCTGCCCTATGGGTGGCTATAGGGTCTTGCCACATCCACACTGGGCATGGAGCACCCCAGGTCCTGCCCCATGCAGCTCCATGCCCTGTGCCACTGCCACCAGCAGCTTTGGTCGCTTGCCAGCCCTGTGGTGTGAGGGTCTGGACTTGGTGATCCCTGGCCATTGCAGTGGCAGGATGGGCAGAGATCAGTGCCGGCAATGGGCACTCTGCCAAGCCCAGCTGGGCACTGCTCGTCTCAGGACTGCCAGCACTGCACCTACCAGCTAGGGCAGAGGGCATGGGCCAGGGTCTCACTTGTTGGCAGCACCATGGCCCTGCTTCCTCTAAGCACAGCTGCACAGGGTGCCAGGTTCATTTTGGCCATGGGTGTCGGGGAGGGTAGGCATGTGCCAGGGCTGAGCACTTCCCCTACTGTTGTCTTCTATGGACACATAGGGTGGGATGGCATCCCTTGGGCATCGAAATCACCATGGGTGTGCAGACAGGCTCGATGTGGGGTTGGAAGCAGCGGCAGGGGGCTGGCATCCACGCCGGACAAAGGGCCCTTGTGCTGCCTGTGCCTGCAGGGGAATCTGCTGGGATGGGACATTTTTCTTTCTCCCCCCTCCCCGATGCCCTTGCTCAGAAATTCATGTGACCAGAGAAGGGGGAGAGCCTGGCCCTGCAGATCCCTCTGTGGTGCCTGGGGCACAGGCACCTTCTCTGAAGCCTCTTTCTCCCCTGACATCCGGTGGCCGTGGAACATCCCCTGGGATATTCTGTGGGCCGTGCCCCCCTTGACACCCTTCTCTGTCACCCAGGTGGAGAATGGGGGCAAGGCTGCATTGTCCCGCCGGCTGCAGCCGGGTGATGAGCTGGTGAACATCAGCGGGACGCCGCTGTATGGATCCCGCCAGGAGGCCCTGATCCTCATCAAGGGCTCCTACCGCACTCTGAAGATGATCGTTCGCAGGTTGGCAGTGCTGTGGAGGGGACACAGGGAGGGCCAGTGGGGCTTTACCTGCCTGAGGGGCTGGCAGGAACCTGGACGTGCCCTTGTCTCCAGCTTGGAGGTGCCCCTTGCTGGGACAGGGCGGAGAGCAGCCCCTTTGCTGCTGTCAGCACTCCAGCTGGGTGGGGGTTCCTCAGCCAGCAGAGCCAGGGCAGTGCGTTGGGCTCACCACCCCCTTGCTGGGCGGTATCCTCAAGCGTGGCCGCTCCTCTCCCTTCCTGCCTGCCTGCCTCCTGCCTGCCTGCTTGCCTGGGAAAGGAAGGAGAGGCAGGGTTGGGCTTTGCAGTCCCTTCCCCCCCCCAACCTCTCCAACGGCATCCATTCCCTGGCTGCATCCTGACTGACTCCAGCTCCAGCAGCACTCAGGGGCAGGGACGGCGCAAGGGCACTGCCCAAGGGGCAGGAGTCCCACAGGACTGTGCTGGGGCTCAGCATCATCCATGGTGAGTTTGGGGGTTCTGGGAAGTCCCTGTGCTGACCTCACAGCTTGCCACTCTCCTCGTCCAGTCAGCAGTGGCAGTACTGGGCACTTGGGAGGTACAGGAGGTGGCTTCTGACCACGTCTGTGCGGTGGCATGTGCTGGGGGGACTGGAGACTCCTATGGATGCCATGAGGGGTGGGACAGGGACTGGGACAGGGACCGGCACAGGACCCTTCCCGGAGACATGATGTGGCTGGTGCTTGCTGCAGATGCTGAGGGACAAAGGAACAAGGGGGAAAGTCAGGCTTATGGTGGAGACAGATGTGGCCCCAGTGTCCCTTGGTGGAGCCAGTTCAGTCCTGGCAGGGACACTTGCCATGCTCAGGGTATTACTTATGGGCTATGCAGAGGCCATGTCCTCGGTCTCCTGTTGATGTGGCAACAGGGATGCTGCAGTCTGGGGAGCCCTGGCCAGCTGGGTGAGCTGTGGGATCCCCTTGCCCAGTGCCGGGTGCTGGCAGGGCTGGACCCTCCTCGCTGCCATCATCCCCTTTGGGCGGGCGCTGGCCTGAGGGGGACAGGAAGCCCCGTAGGAAGTGACTTCAGCCCCGGTTCCTTGGCCTGGCTTCCTCCCCATTCTTGTCCTTTCCCGCTGTTGCTCTTGGCAGGAGGAGCGTGCCCGTTCTCCGGCCCCATTCCTGGCACGTGGCCAAACTTGCCGAAAGCCGCCCCGACGTCCCCACCATGCACTGCCCGGCTGATGCCTTCAGCCTCTCCTGGCCGTCAGGGTGTGATGTCAGGTGAGACCCTGGGGGCAGTTTTGAGACTGTGCAAGGGGAGGGGGCAGACGGGGCACCCTCTTGGGTTGTGGCAGTGGGGGTGGCATAGGTGCTCGCATATACCACTTTTGGGCATCCCTTATCTTGCACTACCCTTTCCCCTGGCTGTTTACTCCCGGCTCCCTCCCGGCAGGAAGGGGCGGTGGCTCTGCTGGAGACAGCCAAGAGCTGCTTAGTCCCGCTGCCCCTGCTGCCAGAGCTGGGAGGTCTTGAGTGGCTGGAGTGACACACACCCTGTGTTCCCTGTGCCTGCCCCCCCTGCCAGTGCCAGGGAACTTTGGTGGTGGCCCCAACCCGGGGATGAAGGGCAGGTTGGGACAGTGCTGCTCTGTGCTCCGTTGTCCCAGGGAGGGTGTATGTGTGGGGGTGGGCTCCTCGGGATCTCTGCGGAGCTGAATGGGGGGCGGCAGGTGCCTGTAACACTGGCGTGGAGCCAGGCAGCAGCAAGCTGTCCCTGCAGTGGAACCCACTGTCCTGGCACTGCAGCACTGACCGGAGCAGCTCCATCGGGAGCATGGAGAGCCTGGACCATCCCGGCCAGGCCTACTATGAAGGAGACCCCTCACCCGTTGACCAGGGCATGTACCACAGCAAGCGGGACTCGGCCTACAGCTCCTTCTCTGCCAGCTCCATCGCCTCTGACTGCGCCCTCTCTCTCCGTCCTGAAGAGGCCGCGTCCACCGACTCCAGCCTCCAAGGCCCCTGCAAAGCCCCTGATGGGCGCTACTTGACCACAGGGGCTGAGCCACCTGCCAGCCGGCACCCTGAGGCCTGGCAGGCACCTGTGCCCCCGCAGCCCCCTGTCAGGAGGGACAGCCTGCGGGCAGCCCCAGCTGGCAGAGGGGACAGGCGCCAGGCGTCAGTATCAGCGGACATGCTGCATGCCAAGGGCCGGTGGATCTCTGACACCTTCCTCTGCCAGCGGGATGGGGAGGTGGAAGTGGAGGGCAGGAGGACACTGGTGCCATACCCCAGGAAGGACCGTCTCTCTGCTGACCAGTATTACATGCTGAGCTCCCATCCGGTCCGATGCCCGGCTGAGCCGCTCCTGGGGGAGAGCATGGAGTCTGACAACCAGCCGTACTTGGATGACAGCATGCCCCGAGTGCCTGATGCCATGACAGCAGGTGACAACCCACTGCTGTCTCCTCTCAAGGGCCACGTGTCGCACCGGCACAGTGCTCCTGAGCAACTGCTGGCCTCCCAGCTCCGCGCCCTCCAGCTGGGCACCAACAGTGGGCGAGCCTCGCCAGCCCCCAGTGGGCAACGCTGGACCTTGTCCCCGCTGCATCCTGAGGGCAGCCGGGGGGGAGCCACAGGGACTGCCCAGGACCCTCCGCACTGCCCAGAGCCTTGCTGCCGCCCGCCACCCTGCCGCTGCTGCCCTGAGCTGCAGCAAGCCTGTGGGCAGGATGGCCAGGGGGCCAGCCCAGCACTCACCACTGAGGAGTCAGTGGAGGAGGAGAGCCGGGGAGGGGCCCGGCGGGCTGGGGGTCCTCCCCACCGCTCTGCTCAGATGCGCCGCCGCAGCGACCGCTTCGCCACCAGCCTGCGCAACGAGATCCAGCGGCGCAAGGCCCAGCTGCAGAAGAGCCGGGGTCCTGGTGCACCTCCACCTGGTGAGGAGCCAGTGGAGGAGACTGAGGAGCCCCCCGAGGGCAGTGTACTGGCAGAGCGATCCTCTGCCCTGCCTGAGTGTCTGAGCCCTGCACCGAGTGAGGACAGCAGGAACACTGGCCGCTCTGCGGACCGGGGTATTCCCACCCCTGACCCAGTGCCAGCCCCCAAAGGGCCCCCAACTCCTGAGCGGGTGGTGCCAACAGCCAGGGGCCGCTGGCGCTGGTCCCCGGAACACAAGCTGCAGCCGCAGCACTCACCCAGCCCCAGTGAACTGGAGGGATACAGCCAGGGCCTGGTGGTCCACAGCTCCCCACCACGGGGCAGCGACGAGGTGGTCCTGCTGCCCTTCGCCGACCGCCGCCGGTTCTTTGAGGAGAGCAGCCGACCGGCACCACCCCGGCACAGCAAGCCGCCAGCAGGTGATCCTGGCGTCTTCCAGCCCCCTGGCCCTGAGCACCGGGATGTCCGCCGCCTCTCCGTGGACCAGCCCTACAGCCCCCCCTCACCCAGCCGTCCTGGCTCTGCTGGCTCCTATGCTGAGTGCTGCCAGGAGCAGCCCCACTCTTACAAGCCAATGGGGAGGCCGGGGGAGCTGGATTACCTGCGGGGCTTCTCCTACCCCTGTGGGGTTCCCCTGCGTCCTGAGCCCTGCCGCTACTGTGGAGGGGACCCACCACCACTGCCCCGTGGCCACACCTGCCGCTGTCACCCTGTGCCCTGGGTGCGCTGCCCTGACTGCTGCTGCCCAGCCCCCCATCCCGGGCGAGAGGAGAGCGATGCCTGGCACCCCCGGAGAGCTTTCGTCCCGGTGAGTAACGCCCCGTGGGACTGTGGTGGGGAGCAGCACTGGCACTCCCTTGCACCCCTGGAACATGACCCTGGGTTGGGGTGCAGAGTATTGTGCCCCCATTTGCCCTGCAGACGTCCTGCATGCCTTCTATGCCTGAATGGGGATGGGACAGAGGTGCTGGGTGGGGGGAATTCTCACTGCCTTCCCCCACACACAGGAATTTCCTCAGGATGAGTGGGAACCTCCTGCAATAACCAGGAAAGTCAGCCAGTCTATCAGGTGAGCCCATGACAGGTGCCACAGTGCTGGGATGTGTGTGCCACTAAGTGGGGACCTCTGCCAGGGTGATGTGGGGACTGCCATGATTTTGATTGGGGATGTACAAAGTGCTTCCTGTACTGCCTTGGCCATCCTTGGTGTGGTGCCCTTTGAGGTGAGAGGGGGCACGCAGGTCAAGGGGGTGTGAGGAGGTGTCCACAGCAAAGGTGGTCCCTCCTTACCCTTCCCCTGAGGTCTGGGGCCGTCTCCAGGGGACTGTGCCCAGCGGATGAGCCTGGGCTTCTCCCACCAGTGCGACTGGATGACAAGGTGGGGTAAACGAGGCAGGGCATGAAATGGGCCTGAGCTGCCAGATGGGTTACTGTGTGCGGAGGACGGGTGCCTCCTTCTCTTCCTAGTGAGCTCTCCAGCTACCCACTGGGTTTCCCAAGGCTTGGCTCGTTCCACACCTGCCTTGAGAGCACCGAGCCAGAGTGGCCACCCTGCTACCGGGCCACATCCACGCATGACCTCTTGTGGGATAGTGACCGCCTGGCCAACACCCCTGAGAGCCCCCCGGATCCGCTGCACCGCCCACTACGGGGCAGAGCCTTCTCTGAGAGCCACCTCAACCTGGAACCTGCCAGCCCCTGGGGTCGTGACCAGAAGGACCTTTTCCGTGCCAAGTTGGACCCTCCCAGCATCCCCAAAAAGAAGGGTCCCCCACCTCCCCGCCCACCTCCGCCCAACTGGGAGAAGTACAGGCAGCGCCGGGCATCCCAGCACCCACCAGATGGTGCTGGGCATGGCTCTGCCTTCTCTGCTGCTCCGATGCCAATCCGCAGCATTGCTGAGGCAGTGAGGGAGCGGTCACAGAGCCTCACCGGCGATCAGAAGGGCCAGTCCTGGGGGCGCACTGCTCGCCCCCCTGCTCCACCAGGTGCCTGGCCCCGAAATGAGCCCCCCAGATCACTCCGCAGGACTCCTGGGCCCGATGCTGCCAACGCTGAGATTTGCAGGCAAGTGCTGCCATGGCATGGGGGTGGGAGTGAGGATGCAGGCACAGCTGGCACACATGAGGGGGCTTTTGTGGACCCTTGTACCCTGTGTCAGAGCATCCTAATCCACCTCTTGGAGCACCCTGTGGGGGTTTTTTGCATAGTGGGGTGTCCCTGACCTCTTTCCGTGGGATGGCCATAGCCCTGAGTGTCCCTGTCCCCACGGGTGGGCAGGGGAGCTGACATGCCCTGGGTGGGTGTTGGCAGGGTGTCAGGAGCTGGGGAGAAGCGGACAAAGATGAAGCAGTCCTGGGAGATGGAGGAGCAGCCCCAAAGGCTCATCCAGAACCAGAAGCAGGGCTGTGCCAGTCCCCATAGGGTGGGTGAGTGCCCCCTGTCCCTGCACTGTGGCCCTGGCCCTGCCCTGCCGGAGGCACTCAAGCCCAGTTCTGGGGCAGTGGAAGGGGTGACCTGCCAGGGCAGCCGGCCCCAGCCCCGCTCCATGGACTCCGAAGAACGGCTGTGGGACGTGGCTGTCAGGGACCATTCCCTGGCCAGTGTCGTGGCCCCCTTGGCTCCCCCTGACACTGCCACTGATGTGATGGGTGAGCTGCTGGTGGCAGGGGAGCGACAGGCCTGGCGGAAGTGTCTCCAGCAGGACTGGCACCTGGAGGCCCTGGCACAGGACAGGTAGGGCTGGCACAGCACCGGGTCCCATGCCAAGGGCAGGCTGACACCCCCAGTGCTTATCGCTGTATCTCTGTGTCCCCAGGCAAGGGTTTGAGCCCATCTCGCCGCCTCCCAGGAGTGCTGCCAGCTCCAGTTCCTTCCCAGTGCACTATGGTGTTGCAGTGGGCAAAGCTGAGCCACTCAACAAGGTGAAGGCGCTGCCGGAGGTAGTGGAGGGGAGCTCGGAGGATGAGGAGGAGACGGACCATGAGCTAGTGGAAAAGAAGGTACAGACACTGCTGGGGACAATTCCCTCGTGGTTCCCCACTGCCCTCGCCAGGTGCTCGTGGAGACTGGGGGCATTTCTGGATGCTCACAAGGACTGAGGCATCATAGGTTGCTCGTGAGAGCTGGGGACATCACCAGGCACTCATGGGCACGGGGGTCATTGCTGGATGCTTGTGGGGACCAGGAACATTGCTATATGCTCACATGGGGCTGGGACATTGCCAGATGTCTGCAAGGACCAGGGGCATTGTCAGGTGCTCACAGGACCTGGGAGTCTCACCAGATGCTTGTTGGGACCAGTGGCATCTCCAGATGCTTGGTGCTTGCAGGGATTGGGATGTTCCCAGATGCCCACAGGAACCGGGGGCATCCATTAGGTGCACATGGAGTCTGAGACATTGACAGATTCTTGTGGGGACTGGGAATTGCCAGTAGCTCATGGGAACCAGGGATACCACAAGGTTCTTGTGTACTGTGGGCCTCAGGACAGCACCCCTACACTCCTGCGCCAGTCCCCTGATCCCATGGAGAGTGGCCCCAGTTACCCCTGAGCCCTTTGTCCTGGCAGCTGCAGCTGATCGAGAGCCTGAGCCGCAAGCTGGTGGTGCTGCAGGAGGCACAACGAGGGCTGCAGGAGGACATCAGCGCCAATGGGGCACTGGGTGACGATGTGGCTGCCCGCCTGCAAGCCCTCTGCACCCCAGGGGAATTTGACAAGTACCGCCTCTTCGTGGGCGACCTGGACAAGGTGGTCAACCTCCTGCTCTCCCTCTCGGGGCGTCTGGCCCGGGTGGAAACTGCCCTGGGCAGCCTGGGGCCACATGCTCCTGCTGAGGACAAGGTGGGCATGGGGCAGGGGACCCTCACCCATGAGGTTTTGGGCTGCGGGATGCCCTGCCAACGCCAGCTGTCTTGCCCACAGCTGGCCCTGCGGGAGAAGCAGCGGCTGCTGGTGGCACAGCTGGAGGATGCCAAAGAGCTGAAGGAGCATGTGGGACGACGGGAGGAGGCAGTGGGTGCGATGGTGGCGCGGTACCTGCCTGCCGAGCACCTCCAGGACTACCAGCACTTCGTCAAGATGAAGTCTGCCCTCATTGCTGAGCAGCGGGAGCTGGAGGAGAAGATCAAGCTGGGCCAGGAGCAGCTCAGGTGCCTGCGTGAGAGCCTTGGCCAGGCCTCCAAGGGCTGCTAGCCCCCTACCCAGCCTCCCTCCGAGATCCTGGCTGTGGTCCCATCTTGCTGCCAAAGCGGATCTAGCCCCTTGTGGGCTCTCCTTGTGTCTGTCCATCTGTCCAGCCCCTGCCTTTTATTTATTTTTCTGATTTACCGAGCAGGGGAGGGGTTGCCAGTCCAGGTGCTGACAAGGGCTGTTGTGCCACAGAGCTGTCATGGGCTCTGTGGTCACTCAGCAGCCTGTGGCCCAGCAAGACCAGATGGATGGATGCTCCACTCTCACGGGTCTTTCTGTGCCCATGGGGTCCCTCCAACTTGTACTGGACACCAGTGCCTGTCTTATATCCAGTGCTGCACCTCATGCCTTAAGCACCCCCCAGCTACCCTGCAGCATATTCATGCAGCACCTGAAAGGGTTAAACCATGCTCACCCTCTGTCATTTCTATTTGTCCAGCTCTGTCCGTCTGTCTGGTGGGAGCTGAAAGAATTTCAGCCCCAGAATCCTCTTCCTCCCCATTGTGTCAGAAACAATGGCCTCGGCCAGCAGGTTCTTAACCCGCTCCCTGCTGGCTGAGGGACCACAGTGGGCCGAGGTGAGTATCAGTAGGTGCTGTGTACCCGTGTCTTGGGATGGTACCCTGCCAGGGCATGGGATTCTGGGACCAGTACACTGAGCCCTGCAGCTACTCTCTATCACCAATGCTGTGGGCATGGAGACAGCCGGGCCTCATCCAGCCCTCACCTGTAGCTTCTAGCCCAACACCAGGAGCGATTAATAGAGGAAAAACCACATTAAGGACAAAATGGGGTACCTGTCCATTCCTCTGTTCTGCAACAGCCACAAATAGCACTTAGATGTCACCCCCACTACTGTCCACCTGTCTCCATGGCACAAGCAGGTGCCTTGATACTCATTTTGTACAGGGGTTTAATGCAACCAGCAGGAGCTTGGGGCAGGAAGGTAAACGTTATGGGGAGGCAGGTGGGCTGCAGTGCTTTGGGGTGGCCCCATAGCTGGACAGCCCAGCCCCAGGGTTCAGGCAGCATCCATGCCTGCCTGTGTGCCCCAGCAGGAGCCCCTCCCCCGTGTTGCTGCCCCTGCTCTGGGCTACCCTTAGCCTGTTAAACACTACGCCCCACACCTGCCTGGTTGCACTGTGGGATGGTGCCTGGCAGGAGTGGGGTCCTCAACATTCCCTCCATCTCAGCCACCCCCAGGATCATTGCTAGGACCAAAGACTGCACCGCCTGTGGGCCATGCTGCTCTCATGGTGGGGTTCAGCAGCCCTGCACAGGGCCTTGTGCTGGAGGAGCTGTCAGCACCTGCAGGTTGCTGCATGCCATTGTATCTCTCACAGTAAAGCAGCAGCAGGAACTGCACATCTGTCCCAGCTGTGTCTCGCATGGTTTGTCCCTGTGCCCAGGGGGCTGTCGCCGTGCTGCCGCTGCTGAGCCTGTTCCGGGGAGCCCCGATTCCCCGCGGTGCGGCCTGGTGGTGCCCAGTGCCTTCCCGGGGCCTCCGCCGCCCGCAGNCAGTCATATGCACGTCAGTGCACACAAGTGGACGCATGCACGCACAGGTGGATGTGTGCACATGCATGTGAGCGCACGCAGCTGAACACTTAGGTGAACGCACACGCCTGTGAGTACACATGTTCACATAGTCGAACGCATGGCATATGTGTGAGCGCATGTGTGCAGGTCACAGCCCCGTGCTTCTGCTCACAAGCACTAGTGGTGAGTGATTGCACGTGCAGGTGAACGCACACACGGGGGAACTTGTCCTATGTCTGATGTGCACATGGGTGAATGCACGCACATGTGTGTAAGTGTGAGTTCACAGGGCTACTTGTGCAAGCCCTTGCATATGGATAACTGCAGGCACAGGGAAACTGTGCCCCATGACCCATTCAAAACCCCATTGCCGCTCCACGCAGCTCCAGCTGCTGCCAGGTAGGACCGTCAGCCCAAGGCATGGTGGCATGGCCAGGTTGTTGGGTACTGGGACCCTCCGTGCTGGATGTGGCCATGGCATGGGGTGTCCTGGGGATCCCTCTATGGGACCCTAGAGGAGATGCAGGCTAGCAGGCCCATCGTAGTATTCAGGGTCCTAAGTCTCCCAGAGTTGCAAATAGAACCCACAAAGGGGGGGGGGGGGGGGGCCCGCGGGACGGGGGNNNNGGGGGGGGGGGGGGTAGCCCCTGGGCCTGGTGTCTGTCTCCCCATCATGATGATCTCTCCATTTTACAGATCCGAGATCTGTCCCACGATATCCCATACACCTGAGCTAGGGAAGGATGAGGACATGGCAGGTAGTGATGCTTTAATGAGAGACCCCTGCCGCATGTGGGAGATGGGGAATCCTGGAGCATAAAAGTCCAAACCCCATAGTAGGCCCCCCTCACTCTCACAGTCCATTACAGCCCAAAAGGCAAAGCCATGAATTGGGAAGGGACAAGAGAGCCTCCCTGTCCCTGGGCTGGGACAGCATGGCCCAACAGGAATGGGGGGATATGGGGCTCTGCCAGCATGGAGAGTCCAGAGCAGCAGTGGGTGAGAGATGAGCACAGGGGCCCATGGGACACTGTGGGATGGAAACTGAGGCCAGACCCTCTCTCCCTAGACGTGGGCTGTTTGGTAGCACACCCCCATGTGTGCATGCATGTGTGTGTGCTCCAACTCAGCATGTTCTATACAATCACACCTCTGGGAGGGGGGGGTATCTGCATGAATGCACACCACAGAATCACAGAAGAGTTTGGGTTGGGAGGGATCTTTGAAACACATTCTGTCCAACTCCCCCTGCCATGGGCAGGGACATCTTCCAGGGATGCCAGGTTGCTCCAAGCCCTATCCAGCCTGGCACTGAACATTTCCAGAGATGGGTCAGCCACAGCTTCTCCGGGCAACCTGTGCCAGTGCCTCACCACCCCCATGAAAAAGGATTTCCTCTTTCTGTCTAACCCAAACACACCATAAGTCACTTTAAAACTGTTGCCCCTTGCCCTGTCTCAATATTCTCTGTGAAAAACTCTCCTTTTGGAGCCTCCTTGATATATTGAATTGCCACTTTAAGGTCTCCCCAGAGCCTTCTCTTCTCCAGGCTGAACAACCCCACATCTCACAGCCTGTCTCCACAGTAGATGGTTTTCAGCACTCAAAGCATCTCTGGTTTCCTCTTAACCTGCTCCAACAGCTCCACATCATCCTTGTCCTGGGGACCCCACAGCTGGAGCCAGCTCTCCTGGGCATCTCACCAGAGCAAAGCAGAGCAGAGCAGAGCAAATGGGGAGAAGCTCCCTCCCTCATCCTGCTGCCCACCCTGCTGGGGATGCGCCCAGGACATGGGTGGCTCTCTGGGCTGCCAGCACATATTTGTGTGCACGTGGAAATGTGTGTACAAATAAGTGTGTGGAGGCATCTGTGTGTGTGCTTGGCCATGCCTCCATGTATCGTCATATGCCCATATGGTTGCATGGCAATGGTGCACATGCTCACCTGTGCCTGGGGTGTGCATGTGGGTGTGTGCACAAAAATGTGTGTGGCCACGGTGTGAATGCTCACCCATGTCAGCCACGTGCCCGCCCTTGTCCATGTGGGGAATGCACAAATATGTGCACAGTGGCAGTGCATGTGCTCACCCATGCCCACACGCATCTATGTGCATGCACGTGGTGCATGTGCTTTCCCATGCCTGGGGTGTGCAGGCCTGTGACCACACATATGGGCATGGAAACCGTGCATGTGCCTGCTTGTGCATATGCCTGCTTGTGCATATGCCTGTGTGGACGGTGTACACAGGTGTGTGGCTGTGATGCCTGTGCGTGTGCTGGCCCTGCCCACGTGAGCGGCGCACACACAGGTGCACTGCAGTGGTGCATGCGCTCTCCCATGCCCATGCATGTGCCCATGTGAGGGGAGCATCCGTTTGGGCACGGCGGCAGGGCACGTGCACACCCGTGCCCGAGCCGTGCCTGCCCGTGCATGTGTGAGCGTGTGCACACGTATGTGCATGGCGGCGGTGCGTGTGTGCGTGCCCACGCCAGCGCTGTGCGCGCCTGGGTACGTGCGGGAGTGTGCACACGTATGTGCTCGGCGGTGGTGCGTGAGCACACCCACGCC
>VZTG01000768.1:44597-65956 GCA_013397845.1 Melanocharis versteri | reverse complement strand
CCTCCTCCTCCTCCTCCTTCTCCTCTTCCTCCTCCTCAATGCAGCTGGGGGCTGCCAGTTGCCTGTACCAGGTTTTAGGTGTGCAAGGGCAGAGTGGGAGGGGAATGTGGTGCTGCTTCCCAGCAGTGGTCCCCTTAGTGCTGGGCATAGAGAGGAGGCGAAGGAGAGAGAAGGGGCACTGGTTCTGGGGCGCACCAACTCATTTGAGTTGCTGGGGGTTGTGGGTCACATCCTGCCCATATGGCTGGGGCGTTCATTTCCCGGTGCTGCCTCAGCACAGGCTCTCCCAGCAGCTGAGTGCAGGCAGAGAGTGATACAGCAGCACTGTTTGGTTCAGCGAGCTACAGGTCGTGGGGTGATTGCACCAGAGCTGGGAGGTGAAGGCATCAAGGGGGGCACAGTAGGGTGCATGCCAGGGATCCAGGGTTGCCCATGGCATAGGCACAATGTGCATGGCTACGGTGGGCAGAGGCCACCATGGCTTGTCTGCTGTTTGGAAAGGGGGATCGTGTTCCCAAATTCCTGATCTTGAAATACATCGCAGCTGCTTGGTGGGGCTGAGGGACCCACCAGAATCCTCCCATGGGGCTCGGGGAGGTCACTGGGGTTATTGGTACACTGGGGAATGAGGGCTCCTAGTCGTTGCTGCAGCAGGCATTGAGCATCCTGCGGGCTCAGGGTGCCCCAGGAATGGGGCAAGCTGTACCTGTGCATGTTGGGGTGTTGGGCAGCTGTAGGGAGCCTGGTGAGGCAGTGCTGTAGAGCCAGGCTGTGGGGAAGGCTGCCCACTGAGGGCTGAATCCTGGCCGAAAGATGAAGAAAGCAAGGTAGAGCTGCTGGGGCCAGGCCTGGAAACCTTTCTTCTGCAGCAGGAGGGTGGACCATGGTTCCTGGGCAGTGCATCCTCCAGACTTGACACTGGTTGGACACTGGAGCATCTTTCATACGGAGAGAGCCTGGGAGGGCTGAGGTGGTTCAGCCTGGAGGAGAGTCTATAACCAAGGGGTCCCCAGTTTTTGAAAGGGAGGGTGCAGCAAAGAGGGAACCAGGTTCTCAGTGGTGTCTGCCAATGGGCAGAGATGAAAAAATAGGAAATTGCACCTCAACACAAGAAAACACTGTCTGAGACCAGGGAGGCTGGGTTTGCTCTCAATAATCAGGGCTTGCCAAGCTGGTGACTGGGGTGTGAAGATAGCCCCACTGTCACTAGCCGGATGTTTGTGAGGTTTCTCAAGCACTCCGCCCTCTCCCCCACTCACTTTTTCTGTTAGGCAAATGTTGCTCTTGGCCATCAGCTCTTGCCCAGCCCTGCTGGGCAGAGTGGGAGGGCTATGCCCACCAGTGTCGGGGCACAAGGGGCAGGGGGGAACCAGCACGGGTCGGGCTGATGTGGGATGCCTGCCAGCAGGATGCTTGGAGACCGATGTGGCTGTAGATAGGGAAGCATGACCTCATTTCTGAAAAGCAGCTGCTGGATGATGAGGTGTAGGGTGGTTGCCTTTCTTCTGGGCGCTCCTTTCCTCATTCCTCTCCTCTTGTTAGTTCTCTTTCCCCTTTCAATGGCCTTGTGAGCACCATGTGGCTCGTCAGGACTGGTGCTGGAATCTCCTTTCAAGCATCCACCCAGCACAGGGAAGGGATATTGTGGTTGGTTCTGCAATGGCAGAAAGCTCCATCCTCTGGGAGCAGCTGAGCCTGTGGGGCCATAGCACCCGTCAGGCACCGAGCCCCCTGACTGCCCAGTCCCGGAAGAGCTCTGCTGTGTCGCAAAGCCTGATAAGGTTTCCAACTGACTCCAGCCCACAGGGTGCCCAGCAGCTGGTGGAGGCCCTGCAGCTAGGCTGATTGGGGTCTGCCAGCTTTCCCCTGCTGTCCTGGTGCCTGCTGGCTCAGCTAGGGGATGAGCTCTGATGCAACTGGACCCTGGCTTGTGTCCAATGGGCTGCTGCACTTGAAGCAGGAGAGTGGCTTCCTGGAATGGTGCTGGTGCAATGCAGGTTGGTGTGTTGACAGGTTATCCTCTTTCCTTTCTCCTACCGGGTGAGGCATCGTGTGGTCACGGGGACAAGTGTATCCCTTCAGGAGTGGTGTAGGGTGGCCAGCTGTGTGGGCAGACAGTGTGGTGCTCACCGGCCATATGTGATGGCATTCCTGCATAACAACCTTCCTGGCTCTTCTCCAGGTGCTCCTTTGCTGTCCATGCTGATCCCAGCAGGAAAACCCTCCTGCCCCAGCTGTGCTCAGACCTGGCTGCACAATGGGCTCTTCCCAGGAATGGTGGTGGCAGAGCTGGGAGAGTGGGGTGACAGAGCAAAGCAGCATCCCAGGGCTCTGCTTTAGGGATGAAGGAAGAGCTGGCATTTTGGGTTGTAGCCTGACCTGGAAGAATCCTTGCTGGAGGGTGTTGAGCTCCCCTGGGCTGCGGTTCCAGCCCCCTGCTTGTGCTGAGCATACAGCCAGCCTGTGGCATGATGGCCTCTGGGAGCCAGCCCAGTCCTGGCAGGGCGCGTGGCTGGCCATCCTCCCAAGGCCATTTTTAGCTGTGTCCCCTCTGAGGCTCTGCTGCCACTGCCACCGGCCACTTCAGTTGCATCTGAGCTGGAGGTGGTGGTATGTCTGCAGATGCTGTATGGTTTCATTCTTGCCTTTGCCTTTCCTCCCTGTGCCTCCGGGATCCCCCCAGTGCTGGTGCTGGGTCCCCTGGGCTGGAGAGAGCAGGGAGGGACCTCGGGACGGGGCAGCGGAGTGCTGGGACAGAGCCCCACAGGGGAGCTGGCCTCTGGCCGGGCAGGTTGTATGTGGCTCTGGGTGTGCTGCCTCGGTTGCTGAGATGGGACCAGCACTGGCTTTGCTGAGGCTCCCTGCAGTGCTGCCTGGGGCTCTCCAGAGAGAAAAACTGAGGTTGGGGCATTGGAGGGGAGGGGCTTGGGTTTGTTTTGGGGTGTGGGTGGCACGCTGCTTACAGCTGTGCAGTGACCAGTGCAGAGGTCCCAGCCCAGTGGCCAGGGGCTGCCAGTGTTCCCAGAACTCTCCAGTTAGAAGAGGCACTCCCTGTGCTGCAGGTGCTCAGCTCCAGCTCTTTTGAGCTCTAGGGTACCTAATAGCCACTTACTGTATTATTATGGTGACCCTGGAGCCCTGAGAGGGCTTCGGGGAGCCAGCACAGCAGGGGTGATGCCTGGCGTGGCTTGTCTGCCCTTGCCATCCCCACTCCTTTCCTGTTCACAAAGGGGCTCACTGGGCTCACTCAGCCATGCTGCTGCAGCGTGGCTTCCCACTGTGTGGCTGGGCCTGCTGCTGGCCTTGGCCTTCAGGTGCCTCTCAGGTCTCCTCCTGTTCTTCATTCCAAAAGCAGGGGTCCAAAACCACAGAGCTACTTGGGAGCTGCTCCCTGCCCCAGCAGCTGGAGCAGGTGCTCCTGGCTGAGACCCATGGTCAAAAAATTAGGTAGGTGGGTGGCTTACCACAGTGAGATCCCAAAACAGCCCTTCAACACCCCAGACTTGTGTGCCTGCCCAGGCAGCATGGGACAGCTGGGCTCCAGGACTCATTTTGGAAAGGGGACCTGCCTTATTTTCCCCAGTGAGGGGCTTGCCTGGCCCCACACTCGCACCAATGGAACCTGTACCACATCACACACCAGGGATGATGGAGCCTGGATGGGCAGCTGCTGGCCTGAGGAGTTGCTCATGGCAACACAGAGGTCTTGGGCTTTGATGCCCAAAGCAGCCCCCAAGGGTGGGCGTGGGGAGAGGTGCCCCCTGAGCTTCTCTGCACCAATATTGCCACCCCATGTTGGGATGCTAGGGATTAGTCTGCACTGGTGGAAAACTGAGGCACACTCCCCCCAGCCGTGGTACTGAAAGTGTTGTAAAACTCTGATGGGTGTTGTGGTGAAGGTGGGGGACTCTGCCTTTCAGGGCAGCTGCATCTTGCAGTGGCCAGGACTGTGACATCTTGGGGTTGCGTGATGACTTTTTGCTGCTGTCAGGAGCTGCTGCTGGGGGTGTTTCAGCTCTGACCCTCCTTTGCAGGAGTGGGTGCCACCCTCCCGGGCAGCCGTCCTTGCAGTATCCTGCCACCCACGTCGCCCTGGAGCCAGGCAGAGTGCCCATGCGCAGCTGGCTCCAGCCCCTGCTGTGATAGCCCTGAGGCACCATCATGGACTTGCCTCTTCTTCCTTCTGCTTGTCATCCTGTTCTCCTGCTCCCCACGCCACTCCTTGCTGTCACACACTGCCTGTCCTTTGCAGCAACAGCAATGACTGCAGCAAACACAGCACCTGTGCCTGACGAGTGCAGCCAGGTGTGGTGGATGTGGCATTTGGGGCTGGATCCCACCTGGCTATGGCAGGACCCTGGCTAGTCCCCTCCTGGTGTGGGACAGGGACTGCTAGGGTGCGTGGTTTGTGTGTGGATCTGGGGGTCACAGCTGGACTCCACTGGGAGGACCCCTCTGCGCTCTCATGGCTGAGAGGCCAGGGAGAGGACGCAGTGTGTCCCAGGGTGCTGGCACTGGGGACAGCTGGGCTGTTTGAACCTGCACCGACATTCGTAGGTATCGTGGTGATTGGCCACAGCCGAACTCTGCACCAGTCTTGGAGAGTGACAAAGGCTTAAAACGTTCCTCGTTAAACTCCAAGCTGGAAGAGAGCAGGGAACAACATGGTGGGTGCCCCGGGGGGGGTTGGGAGGGTTAGGCACTTGGGGAGTTGAGGCTCAGGGAGCACCCCAGGTGGGGTTTTAGCTTCTTTGTGACTTCGAAGGCTCCTGCTATTCCTGGTGCTTTGGCCATCTGGTTCAGACCCATGGGGCAGTAGATTAAGGCTGGGACCTGGGGCTGGTGTGTTTCCGGGCTGGCGGGCACCTGGGTGCCACCTCTTGCAGCACATGAGTTGGCACAGGAGCGCAGAGCCCTAGGGCCATGGTTCTCTTGCTGTGCCCTCGTGCCCAGTGCTAATTTGCTGTTAAATGTGGCTTGTCATCATGTGCCTGGATTGGATACAACCACTGTGGCAGCTAATTGCGGAGAAGCAGCTGAACGGGGCTGCCGGTGGTGTTTAAAGAAGATACAATCAAAGATGAGGCAGTGCCAGAGCATCTCTGCCGCCCTGCTCAGGCTCATAGCCATGTTGCAAACACTAATTAATTGCATCTTGTAAACACCACTGTGAGGAGGGTAAATATTGGCAGGTGCTGTGTTTCGGGGAGGGCAGAGGACAGGCAGCCAGGTTGCAGTGATGTACTGTGCTGCAGGGGATGCTCTGCCTGCTGTGGGCTACCCTCAGCCCCGGGTTGTCCCCTCCAGGGGCCGTGGGGGCCAGGCAGGGCTGGCTGCACCCCGGCTGTCTGCTCTCCAAACTGGCTGGGGCCGCAGCGCCCAGCTAATGCCACTTCCAAGATGCAGTCCTGGTATCTCTGGAGAGCCCTCCTTTGAGCGATCTTCCCTCAAAGGAAGCTCTCCTGGCCCCAGTTCTGCCCTTGGCTTCTAAGGAGCTGCAGCAGGGTGAGGGTCTCCAGGCACTGCCCTGGGGATGGAGAGGAAGCATCGACAGTGGAGGCTCTGCACTGCTGGTGATCTGCATCTTCCAGCCCTGCCATGCCCAGCAGCATCCTTCCGGATCACAGGGAGTGCCCTGTGCCCAGGCGATGGTGGGCAGGGAACATAGTTTGCCCTGCTACATGCAGCAGGGAGTGAGCCCCAGAATGTCCAATCTGTGCTCCTGGGGAGCCAGGGACTGGTGTCACAGGGGAAAATGGTGGCTTTGGTGATCCTGGGGGGCTATGGGAGCTCAGGACGCTGTGGTCTCTGCAGAAGAGCGTAAAAGAGGGGCTGTTGCTGAAGCAGACGAGCTCCTTCCAGAGGTGGAAGAGACGATACTTCAAGCTGCGAGGCAGGACACTCTATTATGCTAAGGATGCCAAGGTAGGCTGGGGGGCGCTTCCAGCATGCTCAGTCGTGGGGGGAACCTGAGCCTGCCAGCCCAGGAGGGGACAGAGATCCCTGCCTGGTGGACTGGGGCTCTGGTTTCTCCCTCGCAGTCCCTGATCTTTGATGAGGTGGACCTGTCTGATGCCAGTGTGGCTGAGACCAGCACCAAGAACATCAACAACAGTTTCACGGTGAGGGAGGTGTGGGACTACCAACCGCACCCTGTGGAGACCTCGGCACCTTGTGGGGAGGCACTGCGGACCTCCCTCACACCCCCAGAGCCATGGGGCACTCCATAGCATGGCCTCCTGCTGCTGGGGGTGGCACTGGTGTGCCAGAGATTGCTGGGGTCTGTGCTGGGTTCTGGCTGGCCCGGCGGTGGCCTTGCAAGAGAACATGAGGATGGTGGCTGTTGCAGGTGATCACGCCATTCCGGAAGCTCATCTTATGTGCGGAGAACCGGAAGGAGATGGAGGACTGGATCACTGCCCTGAAATCTGTCCAGAAATGGGAGATCCATGAGGTGATGTGGGCAGGGGGCTGCCCGGATCCGTATTTCCGTGTGGAGTGTGTTTCCCTCCGGGTGCCTGCCAGACAAGAGCTGCTGCCCTTGGCATAGCCCCAGAAGGAGGACAGGAATTGGGCTGGGGGGGCTCGGGGGAGCAGGAGGGAGGGAGTGCCTGCTGAGGGTCCCAGGCACTGATGGGGCAGGGCTGTGCCTCCAGGCCACACAGTTCAACATGGAGCACTTTTCGGGCATGCACAACTGGTACGCCTGCTCCCACGCCCGCCCCACCTTCTGCAACGTGTGCCGCGAAGCTCTTCCAGGGGTCACCTCCCATGGCCTCTCCTGTGAAGGTCAGTGCCAGGGTCCTGCTGGGAGGTGGGCAGGGGCTGGGATCAGGGTAGGGCAGCCTCTCAAGGCTGGGCCAGAGCAGGAGTGGTGCTCAGTGATACCCACTGCCCAGATGCAGAGGGGTTTGGGACCAGGGATGTGCATGCCATGAGGACCTTCCCTGCTTCTCACTGCTCTCCCCCATGCAGTCTGCAAGTTCAAGGCACACAAGCGCTGTGCTGTCAGAGCCACAAACAACTGCAAGTGGACAACTCTGGCCTCCATCGGCATTGAAATCATCGAGGATGAGGATGGGGTAAGCAGGGGAGTCCCTGTCAGGGATCCTGGCAGGACAGGACCACCAGCAGAACTGGCCTTGCTGTGCCCAAATCAGGAAGCAGGAATAAACTGTAGCTGTCCCCTGCACTGTGTGGCCTCTGGGCTTGGCTCTGCAGGGGCATGGCTTGGGGACGCCTCCTCTGATACCCTGTATCAGGACCCCTTTTTGCTGTCCAAGTGGGGCCACCTCCAGACATTTTCTGGGGACGTTTGCCCTGCCTCACATGCTGATGGCTTCAAGGGGCCAGGCAGGCAGGGATGAGAGGACATGGGACGGGTCCCTTGTCTGCCTTCCCCTTCTGTGTGGCACCACCTCCATGGTGCCTGGGGAAAGAGGTGGCCTGTGACACTGTCCCTCAAGTATGCAGGATGCCATTGGTGGCTGCCCTTCTCTGCAGGTGGCCATGCCCCATCAGTGGCTGGAGGGGAACTTGCCCGTCAGTGCGCGCTGTGCTGTCTGTGACCGGACCTGTGGCAGTGTCCGGAGGCTGCAGGACTGGCGGTGTCTCTGGTGCAAGGCCATTGTAAGGATGTAGCCATCCCTGTCCCCACCCCTCTCCCAGCACAGACAGCACTGCTCCTCCTGTGTGCATCTCTGGGAAAGCTGATGCTGGGGACTTTGGCGCTGCGTCCCCCAGCTTTGCTTATACAGGTGTCCCTGTGTTCCCAGGTTCACAGTGCCTGCAAGGAGCTCCTTGGCAAGAGGTGCCCCCTGGGCCAGTACAAAGTGTCCATCATCCCACCGACTGCCTTGAACAGCATCGATTCTGATGGTGAGTCACGGAGGGCACAGGGCTGGTCTCGCGGGGAGGACAGGCTGTTTGGGATAGGGCTCTGAGCTCTCTGAGATTCTCTGGAGGCTTTGACTTGTGGCATTGTGCCTGTTTTGTGGGGCAGCAGGAACACCACCTTCAGTAGGCTCCGGAGTCAGCCTCCCCTCCCTTGGTTGAAGGCTGCTTGTTGCTTTGCACTGTGCTCCAGGGCTTGGTGGTATTCTATGGGCTTTGGGGTGGCACTTCTTGCCTGCGTGTGGCTTTAGTTGCTCCTGCCAGGCCACCTCTTGCAGTGGCTCAGGACATGGTCCCTCTGTGCTGGAATCAGCGGTGCCAGCCCTACACCCCTGAGGGGGGCTGTCCTCTTGCACCTCAATGGCTCAGCATCTCTCAAGGCAGGATAAAGCTCTTCCTTGGGTTATTTCTCAGTGTCTGAAGCTCAGCTGGTTTTTTGGTAGTGCAGAGCACAGCTTTGCCCTGGCATGGAACACTGCAGGGAGAAGCCACGTGGAGCGTGGGGGGACCCCCCCCGGCTGTCTCCTTCTCGTGAGGGGCCCAGCTGGCCTCCGCTGAGCAAAATCTGTTCTTCTCCTCCGGATATTTCTTTCTTCATTCTTTAATGCTTTTCACCACTCAGCTCAGCTGGTGGCTCATTTGCCTCTCGTTACTCATCAGGATGCTGTCAGGGTAACCAGCACGCGGCTGCTCCTCAGCTCCAGAGCCTTGGCTGCTGGTGGCTGATCCCTGGCAGCATCTCTGCTGTGTCCCTCTCCAGCAGCCCAGCCATCCACGGCTCTGACTGCTGCCCACCCAACTGGGAGCAGCTTAGCAAGGCCTCGGTCCCCCCTTGTCCTGCCATGCTGTCCTGCTCCAGCATATGGGTACTGCTGGCAGCAAGCTTTTCCGCTGCAGCCCACGCTCTGACTCAGCAGCTCCCAGTGCTTTGTGTTACCGAACTGCTCTGCTCGGCTGGGCTGGGAGTGGAGATGGAGCGGTGGCCAGGCGAGGAGGGGGTGGGCTGTGGGGATGTTGCCCCCATGCTCCTCCTGTGGTGGGGGTGCTGGGACTCCTGGTTGCAGCCCACAAAGCTCTGAGGGAAATAGCTGTGGGGCTGCTGCCAGTGGCAGTGACGGCTGATGCGGTCCCTGCTGCAGCATTGCTGGGTCTGCCAAGGGAAGGAGCCTGCAGACACCAGCCAGGGGACTGGGATGGCCAAGATGTGCCTGAGGCGGGTGCGGGCTCTGGGCCAGCTGTCAATCCTTCTCTGCCTTGGGCACATTTCTTTCCTCATCTCGTTTCTTTAAAAGCACAGTGCTTCCTCTTCGCTCTGTCCCTCACCATTCCCCAGACATCCCCATCGCTGCCCCTCCTGCCCCAGTAACCCCACAGGTTGGGCTCAGCAGAGATGGAGTGTCCACACTCTGCTCTCCTGAGGCGTGCATGGGGAGTGAGAGCCGGGGCTCATGTGTTTTGGCTCACTGCAGGTTTCTGGAAAGCCACCTGCCCCTCGACCTGCTCCAGCCCTCTCCTGGCCTTTGTCAACTCCAAGAGCGGGGACAACCAGGGCGTCAAGTTTCTGCGCAAGTTCAAGCAGTTCCTCAACCCAGCCCAAGTCTTTGACCTCATGAATGGGGGCCCACACCTGGGGTAAGCATCAGCCTTAGCACCCTGGAATTGCCTTGGTGGGATCCCGGTGGGCACCTGGCACAGCACCCAGTCCCTCTCTCTCCTTGCCCCCTACTCAGGCTGCGCCTCTTCCAGAAGTTCTCCACCTTCAGAATCCTGGTGTGTGGTGGGGATGGCAGCGTGGGTTGGGTGCTCTCTGAGATCGATGCCCTTGGCCTCCACAAACAGGTGAGTGGCAGTGCCTGGCATTGCTGGTGCAGGCTGGCACCATCCCCAGCGCTGGCACCCAGCCCAGCTGGGGCCCCTCTGTGTGCCCCAGGTGCTGCCGAGCAATGGGCACAGCAGGGTTGGGGGTGTTACAGGTGCCCTTGGGGGCTGCTCTGAGCCCTCCCACTCTGTCTCTCTCCTGCAGTGTCAGCTGGGTGTCCTGCCACTGGGGACTGGCAACGACCTGGCACGGGTCCTGGGCTGGGGCAGTTTGTGTGATGATGACACTCAGCTGCTGCAGATCCTGGAGAAGCTGGAAAGGGCCACCACCAAGATGCTGGACCGGTGAGCAGGGCACGGAATACATGCCTCTCTGTGCCCTCTGCCTTGGCATCCCTTGGGCAGCCTTCCCAAGTTCCTTGCCTGTCCCTGTGTTAGGGGGCCAGGAGATGGCAAGCAGCCCTGGTCTTTGCTTGGCAGGTGGAGTGTGCTGACCTATGAGGCCCCCAAGCAGTCCCCCTCAGCCCTGAAGGAGGAGGAAAATGGGGACTCCAACATCCAGGTGGGAGCTGTTGGCATTTGAGGGCTTGAGATGGGGAGGGCAGGCTGGAGGGCAGGTTCCTGTTCGACCCGTCAGCCAATTCAGGGGCACACAGGGAGGGATGGCACAGAAGAGATCATGCTGGGGGTGGGTCCCTGGGGACTGGGGCTACAAGGGAGCTGGCAGTTGGCTGCATGCAATGAAATGAGCCTGGCAGGTCTCAGCCTGGCATGTGCAGTGGGGAGCAGGCAGCAGGTGAGGTAGAGCTAGCCTGCCACCGGCCAGCTGTTATGGACTCATTCCATGTGCTCCCCTTCAGCCCCTTGCCTCAGTTTCCCTCCTGCTGTGACTGACCTCCTTTCTGCCCAGCGGCAGGGGCATGGCTGCCCTCAGTGGCGGGGCGTGGGCTGAATAAGGGCTGGTCATCCCCAGTCTAAGGCTGGCTGGGCAGAGCTCCATCCCTGGGCAGGGCACATGGCAGGATGGCAGGGCTCCAGCTGTCTCCACCTGTGTCCCCCAGGCCCAGATCTCCCACTACGCTGACTCTGTTGCCTTCCACCTGGCCAAGATCCTGGAGTCAGACAAGCACTCAGTGGTGATCTCCTCTGCAAAGTAAGGAGGGGGCTGTCGATGGGGGTGCCAGAGCCCCCTGTCTGGGCTGGGGCACGTCCCAGGGCCACTGCACCCCCCTTGGCCCGGCTGTCCCAACTGGCCACCGGCAGCTGCCAGCTGTGCTGGTGCGTGGCAGATAATCTTGGCGCTGCCCCTCTGGAGCAGCAGGTGTTATCCCAGCAGCCCCCCTGGCTGGCATCTGTACCTCACTGGCCCTGCTGTGCCCCTCTTGACCTCCAGCCACTTCCCTTGGCAGGTTCCTCTGTGGCACTGTCAATGACTTCGTGACTGAAGTTGGGCGGGCTTACAAGAGGGCAACGGAGAACAAGCAGGAGGCTGAGCTGATGGCACGGAAGGTGTGTTGCAGGGCGGCTGGAGGGCTGGGTCAAGCTGGTGGCACAGCCCCCGAGCAGGGGAGGGGCTGCTCTGCGGGCCTATGCCCTTTTTGTGTATGTACTGGGGTGTGCCGTGCTTGGGGTCCCCAGGCATGGCACACCCCATGTCCAGGTGCTTGGGGGTATCCAGGCACTCGCAGTGCCCAGGGAAGCGCCCAGCACTGGTGGAGGGCAGCAGCTTGTGCCAGGTGCTGAGTGGGGTAGGTGTCCCATAGTGCGCCATGCTGAATGAAAAGCTGGACTCGCTGGTGAGGGAGTTGAATGAGGAGGCTCAGGCCATCATGGTCCCTGAAGAAATGGCACAGGCCACCCATGCTGATGTCAAGGACCAGGAGAAAGCTGGCAGCTTCAACCCCAGTCCCATGCCTCGCATCTTCAAATCCAAGGAGCAGCTCATGCTGCGGGCAAACAGCCTGAAGAAAGCCCTGCGGCAAATCATTGAGCAGACAGAGAAAGGTGAGGGAGTGGTGAGAGCTGGCAGCTTCCCTGATGCTGCAGCAGCCTGGCAGGGTCTGTGAAGCCACAGTGGGTTGGTGCTGGGCCCATGCCTTTGTTCTCCCCTGGGATCCTTGGGATGGCAACAGTGGCCCCACCCTGGGCCCTTCCTGGCACAAACCTACAGGGCTGACCTGAGGAGGAGCCACAGGGCCACAGGGCTGCCCAGACTCCCTGACATGCCTCTCTTTGGATCCAGCTGTGGATGAACAGAATAAGCAGACCCAAGCCTACCAGGGCAGCGTGGGCCCCAGCAAGGACAGCTCGGAGGAGCTCAACAAGGAGGAGGAGAAGCTCAGTAAGATGCCAGTGGGGCACATGGTGTTTTGTGGCGGCATGGGGGTGAGCTGTGGGATGGGCTCGGGGTGAGAATCCATGTGGCAGCTACCTCCCTGTCCACCCTGGCCAGGCTCCCAGCGGGTGACGGTGACCTCTTCATCTTCCTCCATCATCCTGGACCGGCCAGACACATTTGGCAGCTTGCAGTTCCCTGAAGACCCCAGCACCCTGTGAGTCAGGTGTTCTGCCTGTCCCAAGGACCCTGGCCCAGTCTTGCTGCCCACCATGGAGCAGGAACAGAGCTGATACCATGCTGCCCCTTTGAGGGGGCTGCTGCGGCAGCTTCTGCCCACCAGTGTGGCATCCCTGGTACCAGGCCCTCCCTGGCCAAGCAGTGCCCATGCTCGGGGAGCCTGCCTGTGTCTAGTGTGGGATCCCTGGCTGATACATGGAGCTTGGGGCTCCCACCTGCCCAGTGCAGGCAGGTCCTGGCTGTGCCGGTCACCACCATGGTGACTGAGGGAAATGCAGCCATCCCTGCTAGCTTTGGTCAGGCTTTCCAGTGCCAGCCGCTCTGCTCCAGTGGATGTTACACTGCATCCTCTGGTGCCAACCCAGAGTCACCGATGTGCAGCTGCTGCTCAACCTGCTTTCCGTTTGCTGCTTTCAGCCACTTCTCAGAGAAATGCGTCATGAATAACTACTTTGGCATCGGCCTGGATGCGAAGATCTCCCTGGAGTTCAACAACAAACGTGATGAGCACCCCAAGAAGTGCAGGTTGGCTGGAACCCCCAGATCTCCCCCAGGAAAAACATGCACCCCTGGCTCTCCAGTGCCTGCACCAGGAGAGACCATCAAGATGCTGGGAGCCATGGGGGTGACTCAGTGCTACTGTGCTGGGGATCCTTCCTGCAGCAGATTTTGTACCTGCACCCAGTGCTGGGATGAGCACCCCGTGGTGGCAGGCTGCAAACATCCCAGAAAGGGTGAAGATATGAGGGCTTGGTGGGATTTACTTGCTCTGCACCTGGATAGAGGGACGTTGCCATGCTGGCATGGAAGGGTCAAAATCTGGGTGCAACATGCTGCACCTTGGCATTCCTGGGAGGCAGCAGGAGTTGGGGAAGCTAAGGTGGGGCCAGCAGTCCATGACTGTTCAGCATAGTGCCCTGGAGTGGGGAGCCCACAGCCCCTCATCTGTTCCACTTTGCCCCACAGCAGCCGCACCAAGAACATGATGTGGTATGGGGTGCTAGGCACGAAGGAGCTCCTGCAGCGCACCTACAAGAACCTGGAGCAGCGGGTACAGCTGGAGGTACAGGGCTGGGAGAACAGGGACAGGGTGGGAGGGGCAGCATTACAGCGGCCCCCCAGGCTCAGCCCTCTCTTGCAGTGTGACGGGGTGCCCATCTCGCTGCCCAGCCTGCAGGGCATTGCTGTCCTCAACATCCCCAGCTATGCCGGGGGCATCAACTTCTGGGGAGGCACCAAGGAGGACAATGTGAGTCGGGTGGCATGATGTCCTTTTCTCAGTCCTAAGAAACCCTCGGGCTGGGTTGTCCCTGCCTTGGGCATACATGGGGGAAAAGCCGGGTCCCAAAATGAGCCCATTTTGGAAGTCTCATGTGTAGTGGTCCTCTACAGAACTTTGGGGCTCCATCCTTTGATGACAAGAAGCTGGAAGTGGTGGCAGTCTTTGGCAGCATCCAGATGGCCGTGTCACGGGTCATCAACCTCCAGCACCATCGCATTGCACAGGTAGTGGCAAGGCACCCTGCAGGACCACAAGTGGTGCCAGAAAGCTTTTGGGGCAGCAGTGGAGCTAGAGCACTGCGGCTCTGCTCGGCAGTTATTGATGCCACCCCTGGGCTGTCTGCCCCACAGTGCCGTGTGGTGAAGATCACCATCCGGGGAGACGAGGGTGTCCCTGTGCAGGTGGATGGAGAGGCCTGGATCCAGCCACCTGGCATCATCAAAATCCAGCACAAGAACAGAGCCCAGATGCTGACGAGGGACCGGGTGAGCTTGGGGTGCTCAGCAGGACCATGCTGGGACATGGGGAGGTATGACAGTCTCAGAGGGGCCATGTCTGTCCCCTGCAGGCATTTGAAAGCACCCTCAAGTCTTGGGAGGACAAGCAGAAAGGGGAGAGCTACCGAGCAGCCGCACGGCCACGGCTCAGCTCCCAGCAGTCCATGGAGTACCTGACGGAGGAGGAGAGCAGCCTCTTGCAGCAGGTCTCACGGGTTGCCGAGACCCTCATTGCCAGGTCAGACTGTGGGAAGGGGAATGTGGTGGGCACAGGGAAGGGCGAGCTGTGCTGTGGCCATGCAAAAGTGCCTGCCCAGCCCAGGAGAGCCCTGGCCGCTCCAGCCCCTGTCACCTGCAGGATCCATGAGGCAGCCAAGGCTCACAAAGCCGTGGAGCAGGAGCTGGCGCATGCAGTCAATGCCAGCTCCCTGGCATTGAGTGAAGCCCTCTCCCACAAAGCTGCTGGCACCTCAGAGGTGAGCTGGGGCTGGGAGTGTAAGGCAGCCTTTACCCAGGCCCCCTGGGGCTCTGCTGCTCAAGGGGTTACCCTTCTGTGCCCCAGTTTCTCAGCAGGAATGTGGCTGTGGAGGTGGTGCTGAGCATCAAGGAGCTGTGGGCTGAGACCAGGGCATTCCTGGAAGGGAAGGCGGTGAGTGGGGGGCACTGGAGAGCACCCAAAGCCCCCCAGGGCTCGTACCTCTGGGGGTGGCAGCCGGGTTGGGCATGGTCCCTGTCCCCCACAGCTGGACTCGCCGCAGGAGGAGGAGGCGCTTCACGGCCCCCTGAGTGTGCTGGGTCAGGAGTTGCAGCGGCTGCTGGACATCCACTGGCTAGGCCCTATTGCCCACCCTGCTGAAGAGGTGGGTGTATAGGGACTGGGGTCTGGCATAGCCCACTGTCTGGCCTCAGGGAGCTGTAGCACCCCACCAAGCCTGGCTTCTCACAGGAAGGTGCCAGCAGTGCCAACAAGGGCAGCTTTAAGCTTCGCCTTAACATCCCCAAGCCCAGGAAGGAGAAGGACAAGCTGCAGAAGCAGAAGGCCAACAGTGCGCTTCCAGGTAAAGTGAGCAGTGTGCCAGGGAGAGACAGGTGGTGCAGTCCATCCTAGAAAGGACCCTCCTGTGCTGACCTATCCCTCAGTCTCCTGTCCTGGGGCATGCTGGGGAAGAATCCTCAGGAAGGGGGAACAGGGCATCTCCTGGCTGCCTAGGGGTGTCACCTTGGTGACAAAGAGCCCCTTACAGCTTTTTCTGGTATCAGACATGCAGAGCTCCCCAACCCCATAACTCCTCAGCAAGGGGAAGAAGGGGGCTCTGGGACAGCTCAGACCTTTGGGTAAGCCCCTTGTCCACAGCTGGGGGTCTGGTTGAGGAGTAGCAGCTCAGGTGTTCTGTAAGTAAGCCAAGGAGAGAACTGCAGCCTGAGCAAGCTGTGGCCTCTGGCCCTGCTGGAGCCAGGGGTGGGTGGGGGTGTGCTGGCTGCTGACTGCAGGCTGCCATCACTGCTGCCTGCCTTGCTGCGTCCCACTGCCTCCACAGGCCCCAGCAGTCCACCACTGTCGTTTTCCTCCCTGCTAGCAGACAAGTGGGGCTCCGAGGAGGTGGCAGCTTGGCTGGAAGCGCTCGGTTTAGGAGAATACAGAGACATTTTTGTCCGGCATGACATCCAGGGCTCTGAGTTGATTCTGCTGGAGAGGCGAGACCTTAAGGTACAACCCCCTTGTGCCTCCTGAGGGACTCCCAGCCCTAGGGAGCATGGTGTCCTCCATCCCTCCTCTCCCTCTCCGTCCTGGTGGGAGGTTGGCCCTACACCTGGGTCCTCAGAGTTGAGCTTGTGCACAGGGGCAGGGAAGCAGGGTGGCCTTGGTCATCGAGCTTGCAAAGCTCCATACACCTGTCCAAAGCAGTATCAACAGCACCCTGCCCTCACCTGCATTCAGGCATGGGGGTGTGCTTGCAAGAGGACAGAGGGCTTCAAGCAAGCACTAAGCTCCAGCAAGGGAGAGCATGGGGAGCTGGGCTGTGCCTCATCCTCCACCCTGTAGCTTGTCCACTATCAAGAGCCAAGGGTTGCCCCCTGCAAGTGCATCACCTCCTCTTTCTCTTTCCTGCAGGACCTGGGGATCACCAAAGTGGGCCATATGAAGAGGATCCTTCAGGCCATCAAGGAGCTCAGCACCCTGCCGTAGGCTGACAGCAGGGCAGCAGCCCAGCCCAGGCGCTGGGTGGGTGCTGCCCCCAGGGAACAGGGGTTGGGTGGGGGAACAGGTCCCTGCCCCTGCCCCATATGTATGGAGCCCCCCCGCTTGCCTCGCTTTATCTGTCTGTCCCCAGTGTCCCTGGAGCCACTGCTTCTCCCCCAGCCTGTGGGGCTGGAGACACTGAAGCAGAGGTCTAACCCCATAAGTGATGTGGTCTGACCACTAGTCCAGCCCCATCAGGGTCACTATAGGAGCTGGGGCCACCCTCTTGTGCTCAAGCTGGAGCCAAAGCAAAGTTTCCCCTTCCCCACGTGGGTATTTAAGCTGTGTAAATATTTGGAGAGAAGACACTCATTCCTGCTGCTTACACAGTGTCATTACTGAGGGGAGGGTGAGGGGTGGGGAGGAGGGAATTGGGAATGCCTTTCCAGCCTTCACCCCTGAACTTCCTGCTCCCCATCATGCAACCCGTCACTTTGCTCTCACCCTGTCTCATCACAGCAAGGGGAAGTACAGTGCTGGGGCTCATAGTCTCCAGTGCCAGCATGTATGACAAACACATTTTATTAACAGTTACACATGACTTTTTTTCCCCCCACCCCCTTCCTCAGTTAAAATTACTGTTACTTATATACATGGTACCACCCTGCCTGAGGGCACCCTATTATTTACAGGCTTATTTACAGAGTAGGGCTAGCAGCTCGTGAGTGCCTCCTCGAGCTTGAGCATGTCCATGGGGGTGACTTTGGCAACCTCAAAGAAGACCCTGGAAGGAACACATTGGCTTAGAGCTCAACCACAGCCCTGACACCCGTCCGCCAGTGCTCCCAGATCCCTAGAGAACCCCAGGGTGCATGCTGGTGGTGTCACCCCCTGCGGCAGGGCCAGGCCTGAGACAGAGCCCCATGACTCTCACCTATGCGAGTACTTGCTGCGCACAGCATTCAGCTTGTTGCGGGGCTGGTATGTGAACAGGAAATTCAGCCTCTTCACCAGGGGGTGCAGGTCCTGGGCACTGTACCCACTGTAGTACTCCAGTGTAGGGGTCTGCAAGGGAACAGTGGGGCTAAGCTGTGTCCTCTCAATGACAGCACAGCCATCGTCTTCCCTGTCCAGCATCCAAATATGATCATAGGCCTAGTGCATCACCCCTCTCACTGGTCCATTGCCTCCCACACTGCTGCAGTGCCTCCCAGGGTGCCTTGCCAGGGATGGGGAATTAGGCAGGTACTCACCCAGCCGCCAAGGTTCTTCATGGTAAGTGCCAGCAGCAGGCAGCTGGCAGCCAGCTTTGAGGGGCTCTCGCGGGCGTACTCGTACTCTTGCAGGGTCATCTCGCAGAGGAAGCGGGCCAGCGTCAGTGTCTCCATGGTGGCACGGGCACACTACAGCCGGTGGGCAGGGAAAGGCTCAGCCTTTTGAGCAGTGCTGCTCCCTTTCCCAGCCTTTTTGGGATCTAGAATGCTGCCTCTGGGGCACAGGACAGTGATCCCACACACCCAGCCTATCACAGACCACAGACCTCTTGAGGGGACCTGGACAAATTTCCTTGCTGCCAACTGGGAGCCAGAAGCCCTGGCAATGCGAGTCACCATCCCATGGAGCCAACAGAAGGGATGCCTGGAGGCACCTTGGACACCAGCCCACCTTCCGAATGCACTCACCTTGGCAAAGCGCCGCAGGAAGCGGTAGGGGATGGGGATGTTGATGTCGAACTTGAGGGTGCTGAGGATGCTCATCTCCATAGCAATAAGCTCCTCCCGCTTGTAGGCATCATCACAGATATAGAGGAAGTCATCCACACATGGTGGGCACCGCTCCTGCAGGGGCACAACCACTCAGCACCCCAATGGGGGCTCATCCTGGCCCCACTCAGGAGATCCTACCCATCCCACAGGCCCTGTAAGTGTTCATGTGCTGGACTCAGCAAGGACTGTTAACAACACCCAGTGGGACTTGTGTGATGTCTGTATTCCTCCAGCCCTTGGCTTGAACTCTATGCCTGCATGAGGTAAACTAAGGTATCCTGATGGTCTCTGCAGAGCAGAGAGAAGCTGGTGACACCAGGAGACACCAGTGACACCAAGAGACAGGATTCAGCCCACTGTGACTGCGTTCGCAGCCCTCGGGACAGGAAGGAGGAACATGACAGACGTGCCACCCTGGCAGCTCTCAGGGCAGTGGCCTGGCCTTCTCCAAAACCCCACAGGGACCATAAAGGCACAGCCCCTCTGCCCCTGCACCCCAGGACAGCAGACAAAGAGTCACCTCAAATTTGGAGGCAATGAGGATGGCAGTGGAGCCAATGAGCTGCAGCTTCTCCCTCATGCTCACCACCTCCACCAGGTAGTGGTCCACCAGCTTCACAGCCAGGTACAATGTCTCATGGTTCAGCTCAAAGTTCTCCTGCAAGCATGAGAGCGGGGGTCAGAACAGAGTGTCGGACAGAAGTTAGGCCTGCCCAGCCCCACCCAGCTCTCACAGAGGCCGGGGTGCCCATGGGCCAGGCTCCAAGGGAGGGATGTAGGCTCATCCCTAGCCCACGCAGGGGGAGGATCAGCTTTGCACTGGGAATGCTTGCAGGAGCCTCTGCCAGCACACAGAGGTCATACGTGCCAAAGGCAGCATGGGGGCTGCTCTGCAGAAAGCTGTGCCCTCTCACCTGCACCTCCACCATCCAGTCCACGAGGATAGCACGCATGTCCCCACTGATGTCTGTCTGCTTCTCCATGTAGTCAGGAAGCATGAATTTTTCCTGCCAAAAAACCAGCTGTCAGGGACAGGGCAGACATCCCCACCCTCAAACAAGCCCCTTCTCACCCTGTGCAGGCCCCTGCCAGGTGGTCAGAGCCTCTGGGCAGGCAGGGGCCCTGCCTGCAGTCACTTCTTCTCCCAGACAGAGCTGTCACCCTCTGGACAGGCATCACCCACCTCTCTTTCCCGCATGTATTCGAAGATCTCCTTGGCATACTCTGCATTGGCATAGGGGTCACCCAGCTGCTCCTTGTCGATGTCCTCCACTGCTGGTACCTGCTGGCATGGAAGAGGCAGCAGTAAGGGGGAGGCCCTGTGGGTGCCAGTCACCCCGTCGGGGCAAGGCTGCTGCCCCTCTGCATCTCCCTTTTCCTACCTGCCCTCATCACCCTGCAGTCCCTGCCCCACTCTTTCCCAGGGGAGGATTCTTGAAGGAAGATGGTGGTGCACTTTGCCCCCCTCCCTAGCTTTCCATCACACTGGCTGAAGTCTCTCCAAGGTCCAGAGCATTGCCTGGTGCCCCAGTACCACCAGTGACAGCCAGTGCTGTGATGGGCCTGGGGCAATGCTGCAGCCCAGGGTCCCTACCCTCTCCTCAGGGGGCTTCAGATCCTGCACGGACACTGGCTCCTCTGGCACAGGATTCACTTTGGGCTCTGCAGGAGCTGTTGGGGGAGTTTTCTTCATTGACCTGGGAAGGACAAGAGCATAAATCATTGCTGGGAGAAGGCCAAATTTCTTGGCTGAAAGGGGCCTTCCAGAGACTCTTGCTGCCCTCAGGAAGGGGCCTAACCACCCCTAAAATATCCCCACAGACTCTTAGAATCACTCAGGTTGGAAAAGACTTTTAAAGATATTGAGGACAACAGTTTCCCCAGCACTGCCATGCCCACCACTAAGCCATTTTCCCAAGAGCCATATCAACGTGACTTTTAAATCCTTCCATGGAAGGTGACTCTACAACTGTCCTGGGCAGCCTGTGCCAAGGCTGGACAGCCCTTTTGGGGAAGAAGTTTTTCCTAATATCCAACCTAATCTTCCCCTGGCACAACCTGATGCCATTTCTAGTAGGTATACTAGCTCCCTCCTGCATCTGGCTCAGCCTCCATCACCCAAGGGAATCCCCTACTACTTGTCCCCATTGGACAAGTTTGCAGCAAACCCCTGTCCCCAGCTACTCACTTTTTTAAGTTGATCTCATTGTTCTTGGCCACCCCCAAGGTGTTATGTGCCTTCTGTGCCTTGGGTGCAGCAACTTTCACAGCCTCCTTCTTCCCTGCCACCACCTGGTTCTTGCGAGCCTGTTTGGGTCAGAACAAGGGCATACAGGGGCTGCACAGTGGAAGGCAAGATATGCCCTGCAGGGCAACCTCTCCTCTTCCTAATGGGCATGGGGCATACCCCCCACCATGGGGGGCTCACCAGAGCGCCCACCCTCACAGAAGCACTTACATTGGTGATGTCCCCAAATGCTGATCTCTTCTTGGGCCCGCCCTGGGGTGAGGACGAAGACCTCTTGGCATGACAGCTCTCCTCCTGCAACAGAGGCTGTTAGAAGATGGTGGTCAGCTGCCCCACAGGAGCCTCCCTACAGCCCTCACCTGGCTCAGTGCTCACCTTCTCAGGGTCAACGTTCTCTGCAGCAGGGCCTACCTTGCCTGCTCGGGACTGCTTGGTGGTAAGGATCTTGGCATTGCGTGGCAACGGCATCCTCTCCCTTGGTCTCTGTGAGCAAGCTAGGGGCAAAGCAGGATGTGATGGGGGCTGCTGCCGGCCTGCCTCCAGGGACACCCTCCCAGCCTGGGGCAGAGCAGGGGGCGTTTGTCCCTCCTGGGGGTTAGCACAGCAGGACTGACCCCTTCCCTGACCATGGCAGGCGGATGGTGCCTCAAGACAAGGCCAGGCAAGGGACAAGTCTGGCTAGGGGTGCTCCCAGAGAGGAAGGGACATGGACCCCAACTACTGCCACCAAAAGCACTCTACTGGGTGAGGTGGGAGGAGGGACAGGCAATTCCCAGATTCCTGCATCCCAGAGAAGAATCAAGGGCTTGCAGCTCTTCAGAGAGCCGTAGGTCTTGGAGATCCCCACTCCCCTACAACCCTCAGGGTCCCCTGGGGGAGTCGGGAGTCCCGAAGTTCCCCAGGGGAGCCGGGGATCTTGGAGACCCTCACTCCCTTGCACCCTCCAGGATCCCCACGCCTGCCACCGCCTAGGGGTCCAAGCGCTGGCCACTCCCCCGCAGCCCTCGGAGACGACACTCACCCATCCCCGGGGCGTCCCCCCCGCTCGCCCATGCCCGGGGTGTCCCCCCCGCTCGCCCATGCCCGGTTCCCCCGCTC
>VZTG01000768.1:3866-44347 GCA_013397845.1 Melanocharis versteri | reverse complement strand
CGCCGCGGCAGCGGCCCGGCCTTGCTGTCCTTCGGGGCGGGTGGAGCGGCCTCCGCTCGCAGCCGAGGCTGTGGGTCCCAGACCTCGGGGCTGCCCTTTCCCACAGGGATGGGGAACTCTGGTTTGGGGGACAGGGTATGCTGGCCGTGCCCCTTCCTTGGCCCAGTGTCGGGAACAGAGGGTTCTGATCGCTTGGAGAATCACAGAACGGTTTGGGTGGGAGGGGACCTTAAGCTCATCCCGTTCCACCCCCTGCCATGGGCAGGGACACCTTCCACTATCCCCGGCTGCTCCAAGCGCCTTCCAGCCTGGCCTTGGATGCTTCCAGGGATCCAGGGGCAGCCACAGCTTCTCTGGGCAACCTGTGCCAGGGCTTCCCCACCCTCACAGGGGAGATATTTTTCTAATATCTAGTCTAACCCTACTTTCACTGTCTGAGGTACCACAGGAGCAGTGTTTATGTGGTGTCGCACAGTCGTGACTGGCCAAGTTCAGGGTGAGGCTCACTGGGACTGCCCCGCCATCCACAACGACCAGGACAGGGTCAAAATTACCAAGGCGCATGTCGCAGTCGCTGTACTACGGGGTTGGATGCGGTACCAGCCGCCTACCAAACATCTGCTGAGGGTAAGAGCACTCTGTGTGTATCAAGGACCAGCCTCGAGGGTATTGCAGTTTTTGGAGAGACCCCTGCCATGCAGCCAGGCTGCCGGGCCGGGAGAGCTCGGAGAAGGTGCACTCAGGCTGTCAGTTGGCTTGTAGTCAATTTCCATGTGTCAGGAAAGGAATGCACGAGACCTCTCACACCCACAGCTTGCTTTGTTCCTTGAAAAACTAGTCTTGGAAAAGCCACCCACTTTTAATGTGTCAGACACATGATCCACGTTCATATACTTGATGCTTGCTGTATCACTCTGCTCCTTTGTGAGTTTCCAGCGCAGTTCTTTGCTCTCATGCCACCCCCATGCAGTGGTCCTGTGCCCTCAGCAACTCTTGGGGGCTTTAGCACTGCACAGAGCTCTGGCTCAAGTGAAGCCCCTGCTGAGGGAAACTCAGCAGAGCTCAGTACTGCAGCAGAAGAGAGCTTCCCCCAGCCATCAGATTCCCAGAAAAACCTTTCAAATTCCTGAGTTTAACCCAAGGAAATCCTTTCAGATAATTGCATGTCCATGTGCTACTGTTGCGGGTGGAGCTGATGAACCCCTGGCTAGGGAAACACAGCAGCGCCAGTATCTGCGGGGATTTAAACCTGCTGCCCAAGGACCACGTGGGCAGGATTAGGCACATGGCTTGGGCTGCATGCAGGCAGCTCTGCCACATCTCCAGCAGAAAGACCTGGATCACGGACAGCCAGGAGCAGAATTCTGCTCACAGGTTCAGTGGAGGTTTAAAACTGGGTCCCACAGATCTTGGGTCCCTTCAGTCCCCAAAACTGGTCAGGGCTGCTGTTGCTCCAGCCCACCTCGTTTCCTCCTTAGCCACTTATCCTCTCCAGCCCCAGCTCCCCCAGAGTCACTGCTTCTGTCCTTGGCCTGGGGGCTCCCTGAGGCTTGCTTGCTGTTGGTTTGGGATCCTGTGGGATCCAAGTGCCTGCCTTTCCCTGTGCATATTAAGAGTGCATAGCCCAGCCAAAAATACAAGTTGGGCGCATACGAGCCAGGACACATCCCACTGCCAATTGAAACGTGGTTATCCTGTGCAATAAGATTCTTAGCCAGAACTCCCATCCAAGTCTGCCCATGGCTCTGTGGAGGCTGGGATGAGCTGCCTGCTTTGGGACAGGTTCATGTCTGCCTGTCCTGCCCAGGCTTGGCACTGGGAAGCTGGCTTTTCCAGTCTCCAAAGCACTGCCATACTGGTGCTCCTGGCGAGGCTCTTGGGAATCCCAGCCCTGCTGCAGGGGTGTGACTCGCACCACATGAGCTGAAATTGCCCCTGGACATGGGGCGTGTGGGAGAAAAGATGAGGAGAGCAAGAAGTGCAAGGTGAAGCCGTGGGTGTGCAGCAGTAGCTGTGCCAGCTGTCCAAGCATTGAGGCAAGGCCGTGGTCTCAGTCCTGCCCACAATCTAAGGATGCTGGCGGCCAGCTGGAGGTGAGAGCTCCACAAGCTCTCTCTGGGCTCTGACATTCCCTCAGCAAACCCCCAAATCAGGTAGAATGCAGGCCCTTGGCTCCTCCCACTAGACTCTGCTGTGTGCTAGCTCAGGAGCATCTGTCCCTGGCATGTCCCTATTGTGAGGAGATCTGGGTTGCTGCTTCCATCCAGCCTCTTCCCACAGCACTAAAATAGCCTGCACTGCCTTTTTGAGCTGGAGCAGACCCCAGCCCCAGCCTGGTTTCCTGGCACTGCAGGACTGCCGAGAAGGCCCTCTGCATGGTATCTGGGGACCTTTGCTCCAGGATTTCTTACCAGACAGGAAGCCCCAGGCTCAAGAAGAGCAGCAAGGACAAGGAAGCATCATTCCTGGGACCCAGATGGACTGCTTTTCCCCCTTTCCCTTCCCGTTATCCTTTCCTGTGGTAAAACAGGCCCAACTTGTTACTTCTCATGGCCCAGTGCCAGAAGCACTGGTGGGAGGCAAGGTACTTCTCTGCACAGGGAGGGCTGAACTTCGCCTCTTCCTTTTTGCCTTTTTCATTACTAATGGCCAAGGTCAGGAAGAGTTGTTGTGCCTAAGAACTGCTGCATTTATTCACTGGAAAAAACCACAGCAATTAAAACTTCGGGCTCTCCTGCCACTGGGGAAAGTAGAAAGGAAAGCACAGAGCAACGCGGGGTGACAGAGCTCCTGAATGCCTGCAGGGAGGTGAGAGCCAGTGTTGTGCCAAGCTGCCAGTGGCCCCAGCCTGGGAATAGCTCCCTTGGCACAGCAGGGCTGCATGGCACCGTCGTGGGGCTGTGCTGGTGATGCCTGCTGTACTTGCACACTCACTCCACCTGCTTCTCCCTGTGTCCTGGCCATTCCTGCCTCTCCACTGCTGGCACAGTGCCCAAATGCAGGGTGTGTTTGCAGCACCAGGAGTGGAAGCCAGTATCCAAGGAGAAATAGGAGCAAACAGCCTCAAAGGGCTCAGGGTGGGCTTGGCACAACTGATCAGGGTTAAACTCTAGAGCCAGATGATGAGAGCTGAGAACAGGGAGGTTAGGTCAGGGTTAGTGGCATCTGTGGCAAAGGAGCCCATGGCCCACAGAACCATTACACAGCCCCTCATCACACCCTGGGACTGCGTGTCACCCCCAGGTTAGGGGTTTCCATGCTGGTGGAGCAGTGGGTTGATGGACACACTGGAGCTGCCATGGCGCTGCTGCCGCCCAGGATGTCCAGTCACCCCAAGGAGCCCAAACTCTTATGTCTCTCTGATGTTGGATCCCATTGAGCCTGCACCCCTCTGCTGCTCTCCAGCCATTTTCTTCCAGTTCTTATTTGGTGGCCGATTTGATCTTGTGTATGGCATAGGGGCTTGACTCCTTGGGCATCCAGATCTCCTCCCCACTGTGGCCCTGGTGCTCCACTGCTCCCTCCATAGCTGCTGTCAGCTCAGGGCCAAAGATGCTGTCAGTGGCCCGGTAGGTGCGGGTGAGGCGGCGGAAGGAGGAATCTGAGGAGCTGTCATCAGGGACGTCTTCATCCTGCTCATCCCGCAGCTTGGTCCTGCCCAGCTCTGAGCTGCTCCCCAGCTCTGGGTCTTTGAGAGCCTTCCCCACCTCCTGGAGGAAGGTCGTTTTGGGGCTGATGATGCACAGCAGCAGCATGAGGCCTCCTGAGACTCCACAAAGAAAGTAGAGAGCAACTTTCTCTGGGACACCTGAGCGAAAAAGGAAAGAAAGATACCAGGGTACATACTGCTCTGCAGTCTGTGGTGTATCAGTGCCTGCAAAGCCCTTCTGCCAGGCATATGGGAGTGAGAGGAGGGGAGCAGGGATGCCCTCACCACCCAGGCTGCAGAGGCAGGACAGACCCTGCCCCAGTGATCATGGAAGTGTCACCTGGAGCCTCATCAGCACCCACCAATCCTGAAATGTGCCTTTCCCCAAAGGAAACCTCCACTGGGATGTGGGGTAGACAGAGCAGGGGAAAGAATAATCCCTTGGGTGATTAAATGAGTAATTTCCTCTGGCAAGAGAAATTTTTGCCTGCAGACAGGTGGTCTCCATCAGTGCCTGCAGACAGGGCAGGAAGGAAAAGACCCAGTGGGTAATCTGGCCTGTTGAAAAAGGAAGGCCCACAGGCAGGACTGTAGCCACACTATGACTCTCGATGCTGTGGGACTTTGGGGCTTGTTCAACCTCTGAACTCCCGCCCTACCTATCCACCCCAAACCCAGCATGGACACTTGGTGCCCTACTCCCTCGTGTGCCTGTTGGCTCTGCTGGAGAGGTCTGGGGTCTGGCTGCCTCTGAGATGAGCCCTGGGTTGAGCTGGGGCCATGCGGGACCTCAGCCACCCCCCAGCCTGTCCTGTTCCCTCGGGTGCTGCATGAGACCCAGGGAGGGCACGTACCCCAAAGGTGGGCAAAAGCTGCCAGAGAGCTAGTAAAAATCATGCGGTCTTCCTGGAGCCTGGAGAACCTGGGCCCTTTGTACCAGCCACCTGCAGTGACAAGGGGGTGCAGGCTGAGACACGAGGTGCTCTCGGTGCCCCATGTCCCGGCTGCCTGCTCCTGCCTGTCCTTCCCCACACCACACTCCATGCTTCCTGCACAAGTGCACTGCTGCCCGCAGGGATGACCCTGTGTGTCTTCCTCTCCCCTGCTCCCAGCAGATGCCACCTCCATCCCCTCAGAACAGGCACTGACCAAGGGATGGCTTCCACCATGGGACAGAAATGCTGGGCTGGAGCTGGTACCAGGGATGCAGACAAACCATGGAAGAGCTGGTTCACCCGAGCATGGACATAGTGCCACACTGCTTGTGGTGTAACCTCCCACCCCCCACATTACCGTGCATGTAGTCCGAGAGCAGGAAGGGGTCTGAGGTGTCAGGGCCCACCTCCTCCAGCAGCTGCTTGGGCACTGCAAGGAGAGCACACACCAAGCATCACCGCCCTGCTCCTCCCCTGCAGCCCCTGCCTCCCCGGGGAGCCCCATGGCCCTGCCTGCCTGGCATGGGGTGGGCACAGCAGACACTCCACCAGTGGCCCCTGTGCCCCTGGCTCCGTGGGGAGCTCTCACCACACGTGTAAGAGACTCGCAGCTGCTTCTTCATGCCAGGGAGGCATGGGTCCCCGAAGGTGGCCTTGTCAACAGCCATGGTGCAGTTCCCCTTGCGGTGGCACTTCTTGGAGACCCTGCGCAGAGCATCTGGAGCCACACATTCTGCAGAGACATGAGGCATGGACCCATGGGCAGAGCTGCCTGCCCCTCCCTGCTGGGCATCGGCCAGCTGAGGCCAAGGGACACAGGTACAGCCCAGCGGTGGACTCGTGCCATGCTCTCTGCGTGGTTCCTGCCCCATTTCTGTCTCAAACCATTCTGGCATACCTATATGGGGTCCTCCAGTGTTCAAGGCATCACACTCTGGTTTGCCTCGCAGGAATCGTCCATAACTTGCAGAGTAAATGGCCAGGATGGATTTTGGTCGACACTGCAGCCTAAGCTTGTCATTCTCGCACACGGTCTTGACCCGATGGTTCCCTGGGGAGTGACATCGCAGAGTGTCCCAATGCATCCTGAATCATCTGCAGCCCCTCTCTTAGGCCAAGGGGAGGGTTGAAAGAGGGCTGCGAGGTACAGGAGCAGCCATGCTCTCCTTCCTGCCTCTTTCTGAGCAGCTGAGGTCAGGAAGAGCCCATGCAGTGTTGCCCACCTCACCTGGCCGGCACTTGTAGGAAGCGATGAGATACTTGTGTGTCCCAGGGCATGGGTCTGGCCCAAAGACCTGGCTGTGCACTGAGAACTGGCACCACTGCTGGTCCTGGCACTCAGCCAGCAGCTTCTGGAGAGCAGAGTGGAACAGGTGTGAGTTGGGTGAGAAGTCCTGAGGCTGTTCTCACCTCCTGTCCGTCAGTGCCATCACCAGGCTCAGGGAAATGGCCTCTCGCCCCACAGAAGTGTCCCACAGCTGCTCCTGCCCACCCCTCATGCAGGCATCCCAATTCCAGTGCCCATTCCTGAACGAGTTCCTCCCCTGCACCCACAGTGAGCTGTGTGCCAGCACAGGTCTGCTACTACCTGTGCTGGCATCTCAGTACCACACCACGCCACGCATCTCTAACACCTGTGCAGGTGCGCCCTGGCGCTTCCCCGTGCAAACACCTGTGCAGGTGTGCCCTGGCGCTGCCCCGTGCAAACACCTGTGCAGGTGTGCCCTTGCACGGCGCCGTGCAAACACCTGTGCAGGTGCGCCCTGGCGCTGCCCGTGCAAACGCCTGTGCAGGTGCGCCCTAGTGCTGCCCCGTGCAAACACCTGTGCAGGTGCGCCCTGGCACTGCCCGTGCAAACACCTGTGCAGGTGTGCCCTGGCACGGCGCCGTGCAAACACCTGTGCAGGTGTGCCCTGGCACTGCCCGTGCAAACACCTGTGCAGGTGCGCCCTAGTGCTGCCCCGTGCAAACACCTGTGCAGGTGCGCCCTGGCGCTGCCCCGCGCGCTCGCGGCCCCGCGGTCCCTGCAATGTCCCCGCGCGGCCGCACGGTGGGGACGCGGGCTCAGCCGGTGCCGAGGTGGCCCCGCCGGTGCCGAGGTGGCCCGGCCGCTCTCCCCTGCTGCACACGCGGCCAGCCGGGAGTGGCCGCGCCGGGCCCTCGGCTCCGGCAGGAGTCTCTGGGTAGCCCGGCCTCGGGTGGCTGTGGGACTCCCTGCCTCTATGTCCCCCTCTTTGCCCCCGCAAGTCCCACAGCAGTGGCTCCGCAGCGGAGCGGATGGGGCAACCCTGGGTGTACGGACAAACTGGGGGATTTGATGTTGGAAAGCAGTGCTGCAGCAAGGGACCTGGGGGCCCTGGTCAACAAAAAGCTGAATATGCAGCGCCCTGGCAGCTAGGAGGGCCAACCATGCCCTGGGGGGCATTGGGCTCAGCCAGGCCAGGGAGCGCATTGTACGGCTCTGCTCTGCAGTGGGTCGGCCTCATCTTGAATATTGTGTGCAGTTTTGGTCACCGCAATATACGAAAGATATTAAACTATTAGAGAGCATCCAAAGGAGGGCAACAAATATTGTGAAGGGCCTTGAGGGGAAGCCTTATGAGGGCAGGCTGAGGACACTTGGTCTGTTCAGCCTGGAGGAGTCTGAGGGGGACCTCATTTCAGTCTACAGCTTCCTTGTGAAGGGAAGAGAAGGGGCAGGCACTGATCCCTCCTCTGTGGTGACCGCTGACAGGACCCGAGGGAATGGGCTGAAGTTGTGTCAGGGCTGGTTTAGGCTGGGTATTAGAAAAAGGTTCCTCTCACAGAGGGTGGTTGGGAACAGGCTCCCCGGAGAAGTGGTCTCAGCACCACGCCTAACACAGTTCAAGAAGTGTTTGTGATTCTTTGATTCTGTAATTCTGTAATCCTGATGCTGATGAAAACCTCCTTGGGGCATGGGGAGGCTGCATTGCCTGCAGCCCCCCAGCCCAAGCAGGCAGCTCAGTGATATGGAGACAGAGGGGTGTGCAGCCCTGCCCCTTGGGTCCCTCCCTTACCAGGTGGGCAGTGGCAGACGTGCATTCGGTGCTCTCCTGGGAGGCATTGTCAGGGCTGGGGCAGAGGTTGGCGCTGGGCACACGGCGCCCATAGAAGGCCCCGAGGATGCTGATGGTGGTTTTGCGAGGGCAGATGATGAGGAGCTGCTCTCCGTCGCAGGTGTGGGCAGTGTGGTTCCTCAGCACCTTGCGCAGGTACCCTGGAAGGGGAAAGCAGGGGTGGCATTGTCCAGAGGAGACACTAAGGCCATGGCAATGGTGGCACTTGGGCACCCAAGTGTTGGTGGCAGTGAGGATGTCTTGAGATGAGGCACTTATGGGGTGAACAGGGTCGGCGCAAGACAGCAGCAGAGAAGATGGGCTTGTAGCAAACCTTGCATACAGCATTGCTGCCAAGAGCCTGGAAAGCAGCACAGAATAGCTGAGCTAGTTAGCAACAGGAAGGGAAAGCTGGAGGCAGTACAGCAGGTCAGAGAAGATGGGGAAAACTCCATAAGGAGTTGTCAAGTGTTCAGAGAAAATCAGGCTTGTTATGGAGCCATGGTGGGGAGAGAACAAGGGTGAGCCAGAGAGGGTCCCCCAGTGATGATCCCTGGAGACAGGGTGAGGAGGATCCGCTCTGTCACAAGTCTGTCACAAGTTGGGCCATGAGCCGGATGAGAGAATGGTCCAGGGGCTGCTGCAAGCTCCCACAGCTGGCTGGGTCAGTATGGATGAGTGTGAGCCACAAAGCCATCACCTAAGCCCAGCTGGCCTCAGGCCTCTGCTGAAGAAGCCCAGTGTATTGGTGCAAACTATTCCTGGCCCACAACCCTTTCAATGGGTACTGGTCCTTCCCTCCTTGAATTCCCACCACAGAATGCTTCACTCTTTCAATCCTGCCTAGTTTGTGTTCCAAACTACTGCCCCTGTTGATTTCCCTACAGGCGACAGCAGAGTGGGACTGTCCTGCCCAGCCTCTCCAAGGGCTTAACATGCAGCGTTGGCTCTATGGCATTGGATGTACTGGGTGGGCAAGGAAACTCTTTTAGTAACAGCTCTTCGAGCTGCCAGGTGCTCTGAGCAGGCACCAGTTGCTGGAGAAGGCTGAGGAAGCAAGAAAAGCTTACAAAATGTGATGTGTAGGCCCTGAATGAAGCACTTTGTGTCTTTGAATAAAAAAAGCAAAGGGGAAGCACCATTTTGAGGCTTGGGAAATGGGGACAGAGCAACATGGGGCTTCTGAGCAGATCACAGACCCCAGTCCCCAGTTGTGGGGTCTTTGGAGGAACTTGCATCTCAGCCCCAGGCCAGTGCTGGGGCCCAGGGCAGGACATGCACCCACTCCCCCAAACCAAGACAAGAAGGTAGGAGCTCCCCCCTCTCTGCAAACTGGTGCCAGGCTCAGCAGCACAAAGGGCCCCTTTCACCTTCAGTGCTGCCACTAACCCTTTGGCATCTGCAGTCAGCATCTCTCCTTGGGATGTCAGCGGGTGCAGCTGGGAGCTGCCTCCAGCCCAGAGTTAATCTCTCCCTTGGCATTATCCCTCACAAGCTGGGATCAGCAAGTGGGTGGCCACAGCATCCCAGAAGCAAGCCCTCGATTGCTTCTCTGCATGCTGGAGGAGAGAGGAAAGGAGAGGTAGAGGAGGGTAGATGGCAGTAGACAAGGTGTTCTAGCCAGGTCAAAGCTCCAATGCGATGCAAAGATGCTCTTTGAATGGCACAGAGCTGGATCAGACCCTTGGGGTGCAGTGCCCACGAAGAGGGGGCAGGACAAACCCTGTCCTGTCCCTCTCCTCTGGTTGCCCCATATCACTGGATGCTGGGGGCTGTGAGGGGCACAGGACCCCGTCCAGGCTTCCAGCCCCCATCCCCTACCTCTGCATCCCCTGCAGCAGCCCCAGACCTGCAGCACCAGCCCCACACTTGGCAGCAGTCAGGCTCTCCTGAAGGTTTCAGAGCCACACTGGCCTTGACTTCTGGCTGGCACTGACTCCAAACCCACCTGCCCATACCTGACACTGCTGGATGTAGGGCTGCCTAAACCCCCACTGCTGGGCAGCCCTGGATGCAGAGGGCTCAGCCAAATCCTGGGGATGGCAGGGAACTCAGGGGAGAAATATGAGAAGAAATGGATTTCCCCAAATCAAGCCTTGAGGCAAGCACCCTGTTCTGCTGTCGTGTTGGCTGAAGGCACCAGTGGTTTGTATTTTAAAACCGAGACTCGAACAGTGCCATGGGGGCAGAGGTTTCTCCATCACACTATTTTGAGCCAGTGAGCAGTTGTGAAGATGTTTTTTTGGGTGGAGCCATGTCAAGGAGGCTGTAGGCAGACTTTGTGAGTGATTCGTGCCGGTACAGCTGACTCAGTCTCGGGTGCTGTGGTTGTGCTGTTAGCTCTGCCCAGATGAAATCACATCCTCCTCACCGCAGCCTGCCCTGCAGCATCACCCACCGGGGTCTGGCTGAGCAGAGGGAAGGTGCGCGTGGCTGTTTCCAGATGATCCCTGGGGAATGCCTGTTGCCCAGCCTGCCTACACCTGTCCTGACTGTTCAAAGAGCTGGGGCTGAAGGGATCCCAAATTTCTGCCTTGTCTACATCTATAAGGCTCAGTGGCATGGTCCTGGGGAGAGCTTCTGGCCTTTGCTGTGTCTCGTGGCAGGGCACCCTGCAGCACCCCTACTCACGAGTGGCTCTAGCTGGGGCACAGCCACCAGCTCCGTCTAGGGACCAGGTACAGCTTCAGCCCAACTCTTCCCTCCCCTTCTCAGAGCAGGGAAGGCTGGAAGGACAGCCCTGGCTGCTCCTTCAGCTCTACACACTGCCCAGCACCGAGGACATGAGCATCGTGGCTGGGGGGATGCTCAGCAAAGCTCAGGGACTGGCTTGATATTTGTTTCTTTGCATTTCTGCCTCCAAACTGTCCAAGGCAGCCAAGCAGAGCTGGGGAGCCACTCTCACGCACACCAGGGCTGTGGGATGTGTGCAGTGTGTTTTCAGAGAACAGCCCCGTGTGGGGATAAAGAAATCTCAGCGTTTTGGGGAAACTCACTCTGGCCTGCCATGTTTTATACCTCACTTGCCCCTACCCCACCAACCTGCTGTCCCTTTGCCATCCCATCACACCAGCACAGTCCTCAGCATCCCCTCCTCCCCGCCTTCACCCTGACTCACCGGACAGCTCCGGGCTGGCCTCCAGACGCACAGCGAAGCAGAGGAGGACCATGGTTACTGCTGGCCGGACCAGTCCGGCCATGGCACGACCGCAGTGTCCCACCCGGCAGCCTGTACCAGCCGGGGCCTCGGCGGCGGGCGGTGCCTGCGGGGCTGGCACTGCGCGGGGACAATGGCTCGCTTCTCTGCCCTGCCCAAGTCCCGAGGCTGGGCGGGCACATGTGCACTCACTCTTAGCCTGTTGCCCAGGGCCAGAGGCTGCCCGGGACAGCTGGGTCATTCTCAGCACAGGAACACTTCCTTCAGGGCACCCTGTTATGGGTGAGCCGTGCCTTGGCATCCCATTGCTGGCAGAGAAACTGGCAGCCTCTTCCCTCCCACCTCTGTTCCCCTTGGGCAGAGGAACAAGGCTTGGCAAGGTTTCCAAAGTGCCCCCAGCTTTTTTTCCAGACACGGTGAGGCAGAAATCCAGAGAGATGTGTGCTGTAATCTCAGTCTCGGCAAATGTCCGGCCATTCACTCCGTGAGGAGGAAGGGAAAGGCTCCCTGAACTGCCTCCCAGGCGGCTGTTCCTGCAGAAAAGACAAACACCCTTCCTTCACCCAACACTGTGGGAAGGGACCTCTTTGCTGCCACGTTTCTGCCCCCCAGCCTCTGTGGGACCAGGTATTGCGCACTCCAGCACCTCATAAGGAGGGCACCATGTAATATTGTGCCTCCCACCCGCAGGACTTAAATCCCTGCCTGCTGCTTCAGCTGGAGGGAAATGCCATGGACAGGAGCTGCTGGCTCTGCACCCGGCTGAGATCAGCGGAGACAGCAGCAGTTGGCAGTGCCAGGAGCCATCACAGCTCCCAGAGGCTCAGGATTGCCCAGGCAGGGGCAGCTGGGGAGGCTGTGGCAGCAGTGGGGACTGGCACAGATCACCTGGGGGTCCACAGCAGGAGCTGGGTGATGGGTGTGGAGCTTGTGATGAGGGTGCTGCCATGGCCCTGTGGGGCACTCACAGTGCCATCAATACATCTCGACATCAATACATACCTCTCGATCATGAGAGTGTGAGTCAGGGTGTCCTGTCACACTGAGTAGAGTTCCAAGTTTTCCCGAAGTTTTGATGGGGCAGAAAAGAAATGCCCCCCCATCTCCCTAACCCTGCAGCCCCCAGTGTTCGCACCACTCTGGGCTGTGTAGCAGGACCAGGAGGAACATCTTTTTTGGGGAGCCTCCTCCAGGGGTCTGCAAAATCATTTCCCATCCTAATTGCCTTGAAGGGGATTGATATCCGATCAGGGTTTGATTATTCTGGGGACAGTTGGAGCTCATCCAAGCTGGAGGTGGGGGGGTGGGCGGGCTGAGTCAAGCATTGGGGATCCCCATTTTGTGCAATGGTACCAGCTGTGTGGTCTGGGGGTGCGAGAAAGGTCTTGCCTAAGAGTTAAGCCCATGTGTGCTGGGAAGCTGTCTCTGCTGTCTCTGCAGCCTCTGCAGCCAGGGTGATCTGACAGCAAACAGTTCCCTCCCATCCTGGGGAGGAAAGCAAGCTGTTCATCCTTCCTGTAAAACAGCCCAGTTCCAGGAATGGGGCCCTGCTGAAGGTCAGTCCCGAAGACATCCCATCCCACCATTCTGCCAAGCACCACGCAGCTGGGCGGCTGCCAGGGCCACTCTGGAGTTCCCCACTGCTCCCTGGCATGCTTCAGCATCTTTTATCTCCTGCCTTAGCTGTTTCACCATCCTTCCCACCTAAGGGCTGTGCCCCAGCTTCAAAAAGTCAGTGACAGGCACCCAGGCTGCTCCACTCAGCTTCCCTGAGCACTTGCCCTGCGCAGCCCAGCTCCTTGGAGCGAGGGGTGCTCAGAGGAGCCCACGCAGGGATCCCCCAAGGGTGGTGGGCTGGGAGAGGAGCTGTACCCTCCCTCCAGGCCTGTCATAATGCAGCTGCAGGAGGCAGAGGGAAGGTCAGCCAGGTTCACCCCAAATGGATAAAGGAGCCATGAGGCACTGGACACCAGCATGAGGGTGGGAGAGTGGCAAAGGGCCAAGACTGGAGCAGCGGGAGGAGCAACAGACAAGACACTTCCTCTATAAACCCCTGCTCCGAGCTGGGGAGAGATAGCAGCAGTGCTGTGGACACCAGAGGTGTTGGAGATGCCAGCCCACTGCTCGGAGGCACTGGAGGAGTGCCTGGGTGGGTGCGATAGACTGGAAGGAGGCTCTGAATGTGACCAGATAGACCCATGCTGAGTCACATCTGAGAGGCCCTGCAGCTTCCTCCCCTTGCTGGCGGGTCCTGGCGCACACCCCATTGCTCCTCCCTCCTTCAAAAGGAAGGAAAGTGTGAGCTCCAGCCCTCTTCGGAGTAAGAGCAGCCAAGAGGCCCAAGCCACCAGCCCTCTGAAAGCCTTCCCCATCAGAGCTCTGCAGGGGAAGATCGACTCACCACGACAGTGTGTGGCCAGTGGTCCCTCCCCACACTGCTGGGATGGACAGTCAGCAGCACACCACCAAGGAGCCTGAGATCGAGCTGTTTGTGAAGGTGAGTCTTGGGGCAGGGGCAGTGACTCTTTGGCTTACCCTCACCAAGGTCCAGCTGCGTTCAGGTGGTGGAAATTCATGGGTGTCTTCATGTTCTGTGAGTCTGGAGATGGGTACCAAATTCAGTGTCACTCGCCATAAAGGCTGGCTAAACAGCTGCCCAAACGGGGGGACCATGTGGTGGTGTGGGGACTGTGGGGTGCCACACCCAGCAGTCTGAAAGATGCCCTGGTCTTGTGATGGTTGTGCACCCCGGAGAAGTGGCACTGCTGGCAGCAGCATGATGAAGGAGCGGGAACACACATGCCTCTCAAAACCCAGATAAGACAAGCCCCAGCCTGGGAACAGCAAGCAGGAGGGCTGGGAGCAGCCACTTCAGCTTCTGCTGAGAGCAGGGTTATGAAACGAGTATGGACGGCTTGAGGAACTGGTGTGGGAGTCCACGTGTGGGCGAGATGGGGCAGCATCACAGAGGGGTATTTGCTGGAAATGGTTTCTGGTTTTTTCCCTGTTAAGCAATTTTCTGAACCCTTTCCTTGGAATATTTTAACACTCAAGTTCAAAATATCTGCAGCGGCCATGGGCAGTGCAAAAATAGAGGAGCCAAAGCTGGTGGCTGGTAACTGTGTCTGCCCACAGCAGTGCCGGGGGGCCTTGGGACATGTTGTCAAGTGACAGTGACTAGGGGAGATGCCTCTCCGTGCCACCTCATCGAGGTTTTAAGAGTGGTTTCTCGGTAGCCACTCAGGTCCATGGGCTTCATTCCTCTCCTTTTGGGGCAGTTCGGTGCCCAGAAGTACTGGGTCAGAGGCACTGGCTTCCCTGGCACAGCCACCCAGCAGTTCTGGGCACTGAATGGTGCCTTCCTTGGGTAGCAGTTGGACATACACGCTACAAAGGATTATCTGAGCCTTCCCAGGAGAGATCTCCCTCATCCCCTTGCCAAAATTGGAGCCACAACACTTCTTGCTGGACACTTGGCTTGGCTGAGCTGAATCTGGACAAGTATATTCTTGGTAAAAGTAATCTGAGTCTTGAATTCTCTGCTTAACACGTCTCCCTGGGATGGCTGGAAAAGAAAACTATACATGAGGTGACTGCAAAGCAGCAGCACATTCTAGGGGGTTTTCAGAGGGAAGTGAAACAGAAAACCAGCAGCATTGTCAGGACTTCCCCTGTGCTGTAATTTAGCGTGAAAAAAACCCCTTGGCTCGTCTGTTCACAGAAAAGTTGATGCTGTGCCTCCCCCTCCCAGCACTCAGGACCCAGCTTTACCAAAGACACAATGGCTCTAGCTGCTGACAGGCACCTTCCTGTGCCATCAGCACCTCCCCGGCCTGGGAACGCCCCAGACACGGCTGTTGCTGTGACTAGTGACAGCTGTACATCATGGGGGTAGCTGGTGCTCCCACAAGCACCTACTGGCATGGCATGGCATGGCATGGCATGGCATGGCATGGCACGGCATGGCACCCTGCCTGACTTTCACTCTGGCAAATGCTGGAGTTACCATGGTGAGAATGGACAGGGTGCAAAGCAACTCCTGCTTTACCCTGAGGCTGGGGTGGGGGGTTCCCAAGGGGCTGGCAATTTCTCACCCTGTCATCTTTCCGGCTGGGAGGCTCTCCCTGCTGGGGAGGAGGCTCTGCTCTGCAGCTCCATCAGGCATTTAGCTGCTTCCTGGCTCTCAGGGTGGCTGTAGGAGCTGTGGCAGGTCCCATGGGTGCTGAATATTTAGCAGTACCCCAAGCAGGCAAAGCTGTTCCCTCCTCCCACTGCATTTAAGGCTGTTTCACCACGGGGAAACCACAGGAACTGCCAAGTAGCTTTGGGGTTTCAATGCCCTGTGCAGCCTAATGATGCCTCAGAAAGTTAGGGCTAAAAGCCTGCAACCCTCCTAGAGGTTCTGTGCTAGGCCACGCTGCGGCCTATCTATCACCTGAGGGCAAGAGATTGAGGAATGTCAGTCTGTGCCCCTACCCCAGTTCCTGCTGCAGCGGGAGGAGCAGCAGAGGCACTTTGGGGAAGGCAGTGAAGAGCAATGACTCCCCCCTACTCCATGCTACTACTCTGCGTTTGCCAGGGAGGGAGGGCACATGGCTGCAAGTCTTCCCTGAGGGCCTCTGGCTCTCTGAGGCTCCCCCATGGCCAGTGGTTGCCAGCAAAGGCCCTTCCAGAGCGCGATGCTCCGCCGGCCGCGCCTGGGCGCTGGGGGAGCTCCCTTCCACTTCCTCCAGATAAAGGTTTTGGCTCTGAGCATCCTGGTATGGGCCTGGTTCTTTCTCCCTGCAGAGGCCATCCTGATTTTCTTTTCACTCTAGTCCAAAATTCCCCACCTCTCTATTTTTAAAAGATGAGGGGGAAGACCAGCCTGAAGAGCTCGGGTACTGGAGCTACCAGACAAGCATGGAAAACTGAAGCAGGCGATCAGAGTCTACGCCCAGAGCAGCCCGAGTGAGGGGCACCCCTCCCCTGACCGACCCCCCCATCCCACCACTGTCCCGATGTGGTTCTACCAGAGCTATGTGCTGCCATGGCTCAGCACAACTGCTCCTGGGGGGACAACAGGACAAATTAAGCCCTCTCATTCCCAGCCTTGTGGGAATGCCAAAGAGAGTGCAGCTGGGAGGGAGAGCAGGCAGGAAAGCACTGGTCCTCGTGCTAGGCAGCCACAAAAGCACCTGCTGAGCTGTTGATTCTGGAGATGCTCCACAGAATGGCTGTAGTTTGGGGTCATAGGTGGCAGGGGTGCTGGGGAGGGGGAGCAGAGATGCCCTGCACTCTTGCCCATGGGCAGCTCTCAAGGCTGTTCTCTGACTCTCCCCTCCAGCTTCTTCAAAAGAAGTCTGAGACCCAATTTCACCCCATTCCAAAGAAGCTCTATTTGCTATTAATGACACAGGATGTTCTCAAGCTGTAGCCCCTCTGGAAGTACTTACTATTAATAGACACTGACCAGCTTCATGTGTAGATTCAGCTTCACTGTTGGGCACATCCTAGGGAATCAATGTTTCTCGGTTCCCATTTCCTTCCTCAGATTTCATGACATAATTTCATGACAGCTGAGCATAAAAAATACTTGTTAAATGTAATTTTCTTTCCTCTGGAAGGACTAAAAGGTCTTGGCATGATGGAAAAGCAGACCCCCTGCTCCAGCTCACTACCTGGAGTGCTGGGTTGTTGCTTTGATCCTTTTACTGTCCCCCTTAAGGTGAATTTGACATCAGTGTTCTCTTCCTGGAGAAGACAAGCACTCCAGACTCCACAGGCTTTTGGGCGTCTGTGGTGACTTGTAGCACCTACCTCCAGCCCAGGAGAACCAGGCACAGGCCTCTGCCTCCTCAGCCATCCTGTCTTTGGGGCCCCAAAGAGATGTGAGCTCTGGAGCCACGTCCAGCTGCCCACCCTAGAGGTTTTTGCTGCTACTTGACTCTGCCAGATCCTCTCATCATGCCCCTGCGTAGCCTCTGGACTTCAGCTCACTATCAAACATCAAGGCTTAGCGCAGAGCTGTCCCTCTGAGGCTCATGTCCCACCGAGGCTCGTGTCCCACCACACACTGCTCCATGGGAGCAGCATCCCTCTGTGACAGGGCTGGCGTGAGCTGTGCTGCTCCTCCCTGCCAGGGCAGGGTGGCCACATGAGCTGGAGCACCACGGTTCACGTGCAGCTTAGGAACCTGTTAGTTCTTTTAAAGAAGTTGAGTTTCCTGTGAGCCATTTTACCTCTTACCGCAGCACAACTTCCCTCTCACAGCAGCATTTCAGCCAGTTTTTGTGAACAGGGGAACCTGCCATATCGTCTTGCCAAACTCCTCATAAGGTGTTTCAGTCGTTTTTGCAAAGGATATTTCCAGCTGCTACATAGCAAGGAAATGTGCTTCACTCTGCCTGTGGCTGTGCTCACGCAGAGGGGCTGAAAGGGGCTCCTTTAGCAGCTGACAGTCATCTCTGCTTCCTCCCACTGCTGTGTGGGATGCCAGCACAAACTCTCTTTGGCACAACCGTCCTGTGCCCAGCCTGGGGCAGGCTGCTGGCTGGTTCTTGGCCTGGGGACATCGTGCCTGGGTTCCTTAAACACACATGAGACCGGAGACATGAACGGCACATGAAAACAAACTGCTCTTTTCCTGGCAAACATGAGCTCATTTCCCTTCTCCCACCCTCTCCAGCCTGGCCTCATGGCCAAGCGGACCCTCCCTTCCTCCCCATCCATTAGCAATCACCCTCCACCTTCTCCCCCTGCCTCCTTCTCCACTTCCTCCTGGCTTTATCTCACATTTCTGGGAAGGATCCGACCCCTGGCATCCTGAATATGCTCTTATGTTCTTTCCAGTGGCCCTCAGGGCCATGGCTCAGGGCAGGCCCTACAGCTGAGCTCCCCAGAGTTGGGAGGGGCTCCCTGCGGCGTGCTGTGCCCAGTGGCTCTCCAGCTCCGGGCATCCTGACTGTGGAAGGGTTAAATCCTCATTTTTCTGCTTTCCTGGCAGGCTGGTCTGGATGGAGAAAACATCGGAAACTGTCCCTTCTGCCAGCGCCTCTTCATGGTGCTCTGGCTCAAAGGGGTCAAGTTCAATGTCACCACAGTGGACATGACCAGGTGAGGTGGCACTGAAGCCCTGGGCCAGCAATGGGCTGAGACACGCCCTGCTCGGCTCCCCCATCGGCACTTCTTCCCCCTGCCTGCTCTGTAGCCAGTGTGTCACTGCACAGGGACAATCGCTGCCCGCAAACTGCCCACCTCACGCAGGGTGCAGGTGGGGGCCAGCATGGACTTGGGCCACCTGCCAATGTGCATGGCACAGAGCCTCCCTGTCCTGCTGGATGTGTGGATTACTTGAAGGCACCACAGGGGAGATCCAGAGGCTGGGGAGCACTTGTCAGCTCCCCAAAGCCAGCAGAGCCCCCACCTCTGCCGTGGCTACTTTCCTTGGGGGCTGGTGGAGGCAGATGTGCTACAGGCTCTGACTTGTTTTCTCTGCTCCAGGAAACCTGAAGAGTTGAAAGATTTAGCACCGGGTACCAACCCACCCTTCTTGCTGTTCAACAAGGAGCTGAAAACAGACTTCATCAAGATTGAGGAGTTCCTGGAGCAGACCCTGGGTCCACCCACGTAATCGCAAACTCACTCTTTCCCCATTTCAGGGCCTGTCACAGTGTTGCCCAGGGCTTGGCAGATTGGGAAACTGAGGCAGGGTGCCAGGAGGTGCCCCAGGGCAGCCCAGGCAGGGAGATGCCCCCCCAGCCCCTGAGCCTGCTCTGCAGAGCAGGGCCTTTGATGCTCAGGGGCTGGGTCCACCAGGGAGGACATGGGGACGACAGGAATGGAAAACAGTGGGAGGAAATGTACCAGCCATTGCACCCCCACTCTGGGGGCAGAGGGGAAATATGGGGAGGTCCCTGCAGGGACCCCGGCATTGGTGGGTTTGCCACTGGCTGTGGCAGCTGGTGTTGGGGTAGAGGGGGAATGAGAGACCCGTTTGCTTGTTCATATTCAAGTGTGCTCAGCTGAGTGAAAGCAAATGCCCTTGCTTGACTGCAGCAATGCAGGTGGCCCATAGGGCAGTTGGGGGGGTGGTCTTCCAGAGCTCACTGGGGAGCCCCCCAAGCCAGCCTGCCCTGTACCCTGTGTGGCTGCAGCCCTGCTACTGCTGCAGAAGAGGAAGCACAAATGCATTTGTCACCTGCCTCTTTGAATGTGTCTGCCCTTGCAGCACACCCTGGGACGTGTCTGCAAAGAGGAGACAGTTCCTGAGGAAGTCACGGGAGCTTCTGGCTTCCTGAGACCCTTCTGTGCCAATGTGCATCCTCTGGGCTGGGCCAGAACTGCCTGCAGGCAGAGCTCTGCTCTGGGGCTCCACTGCCACCAGTGTCCCCAAACTGTGGAGTATCTGCCCTGAGATTATCTCCTGGCAAACACGACTCACAGGGTGGCAGCTGCAGTAATTCACATCATCATGATTTTCCCACAGCCAGCTGAACATCCCCTGCATTCTCCAGTACCAGCCCTGGGCTCTACGGCCCAGGAACTGACGCTGCTGCATCCCTGCTCCATCCCTGTCTGCACTGACATAAGTGTCTTTTTCAAGGTATCCACATCTGAGCCCCAAGTACAAGGAGTCCTTCGATGTGGGCAGTGACATCTTTGCCAAGTTCTCGGCGTACATCAAGAACCCACGCAAAGAAGCAAATATCAGTAAGGATTGCGGGTTGCTGGGCTCTAGTCAACCACGCTGCAGCAGGAGAAATGCTTTTGTCTGCAGGCAAATCCTGCCATCAGGTTAAGGTTCCTGCTGCCTGCCTCACCAAAGCCTCCTTGGGAAGTGGAGGGGCAAAGGGAAAGGATAAAGGCAGTTCTCTGCTCCCTCCACAGAGATAACAGCAGAGCATGGGGTGATGCTGCTGTAGTCCCCTGGGAACAGAGACTGGCCAGGGTCAATGTTGTGTCCCGATGGCGTGGCCCTGGGGGCTTTTTCCCTCTCTGCAAAACCTGTGGGAGGCTCAGCCAGCCCAGCACAGCCTAAAGCTTGCCTGGGAGTCAAGGGCACCCACTCACTACTCTTGGTTTCCTGCCCTCACAGATTTTGAGAAGGCCCTGCTGCGGGAGTTTCAGCGCCTGGATGTCTACCTGAACACTCCTCTCCCAGAGGAGATTGACCAGGACAGTGTGGAGGACATCACCATCTCCAAGAGGAAGTTCCTGGATGGAGACCATCTGACTCTGGCTGATTGCAACCTCCTGCCCAAATTGCATATCATCAAGGTAATAGCACTGGCCCCCAGGGCCAGGGTAGGGGGGCACCTGCTCCAAGAGGAGTGGACAGGGAGTCCCCCTGCCAAAGCCAAAGGGTGAGTCTCCCCCAGGTCTTGGAAGTTGCAGCCTCCCCCTCCTTCACTCTCCTCTAGATTGCAGCCAAAAAGTACCGTGACTTCGAGATCCCAGAAGACATGACGGGTGTCTGGCGCTACCTCAACAACGCCTATGCCTGTGATGAGTTCAATCACACCTGTCCTGCAGATGAGGAGATCGAGCACACGTATGCCAGCGTTGCCAGGAAGATGACCTAACCTTAGGGTGAGGTGGGCTGGCAGCATTGCCCTGGCTGAGCCCTCCAACTCTGCAGTCCTGACACAACCAAAACCAGCCTATGGAGAGACTGGAGAGGGCTTACAGCATCGCTAGCTCCTGCCTTTCAGAAACAGCACCTTGCTTCACAGCCCCTGCCACTGCCTCTTCCTTCCGTGCCGCTGGCTGCAACCCCTGGGCACCATCAGTGCTGACCACATGTATACACTGCTCCCATCTGGATGTAGCTGTATCCCTGCTCCCTGAAAATGTGTCTCATAGCCTGTGACTACGTGTCATGGGAAAAGCTGAGCACTAGCCCCCTGCAGTGGCACTTTCATGGAAGAGATGAGACCCCCAAATGGCTAGGCCAGCCCAGCCTCCCCATCCCCATCTGTCAGCCCTGTGTGGTCCCAGCCATCCTGTGCTTGTCCTGGGATCCCAGTGCTTCCCCTGGGCTGGAGCTGTTTACATTCACCTGGTGCCAACCTGCTCAGTACCTGGGGCTGGCATATGGGCAGCCCTCTTTTCCAAGGCATCAGCTCCCTCTGAAGATATGGGAAGGCTCTGTCCTGGCAGCTCATCACAGTGCAAAATTGTGCTCCCTGTCGAGGGCTGTGACATGGGTCTGACTCCCCATAGGACGTGGGGGCAGGTGGGTGCTGGGGGCGATGCCTGGTGCAAGAGTGCCAGGACCAGCTATGCGAGGAAATGAAGGGTAGGGGACCTGCAAAGCGCCTGAGGATGAAGGGCTGAGGATCAGGGCATCCCTCCCATGATTGCTAGTGCCCAGGGCCACATGCTGCTGGCTGCAAGGTACCGCGTGACTCCTCCCAGCTCAGAAGTCTCTGTGCCTTGCAGGACCCTGCAGAGGATGCAGCCATGCTCTAGCTTCATACCCCACTAGTTCCCACCAGCACTTCTGGCACCTGAGGCTGGGAGCAGCCACAGGGTAGGGCACACATTTAGTTTCTACACTGGAAAGTCCAGGAGAACAAACAGCAGCTGTTTGGCAAAGCGCTGTGTCTGTGGAAAGGTGTGGGCAGGTCTGGTGCCCCTTGGCTCAGCGTGCCTTCACGTGCTGTGTCGCTGACACGAGGCATCAGAGCTGCTCTGCGCAGCCATGATATCCCATGTTCCCCCTCTGGCACCTCCAGCTCCCCCAGGAGTCCCACCAGAGCTTGAGAATTCGGCCAGTCCTCCCTAACCAGCCCCAGGGCAAATCGATACTGTACAGTGGGCGCGGTGGGTTCTGTGGGAACTGAAGCGAGCAGAGCCCCCTCAGCCCTCACTGCCACTTTCCTCTTTGCACTAAAGGTGTGTCCTTGCAAGCCTGCCTCAGATAGCGCTGGGTTTGGGGACTGGGTTTGTTACTAATGGGTTTTGGTTTGTTGGTTTTTGTAAACTAAGAACGACAATAAACTATGTTTTAATATGCCTTTCTGGTGTGCTGTCAGCCAGGCACCAAGGCTGCTGGCATAGAGGGTGCTGTGGAGGGCAGGGGGCTTTCCTGCAGTGGAAAGTCCTCTGAGACTTAGCAGAAGTGAATCTGTAGCCCCAGTCTCTGCTGGCCTGGATCACTGGCTCACAGTCAACCCACCCTGTCCTGGTGCCTGGTGCTGTTCCTCCCTGGAGGCAAGACTGGCACTTCTCCTTGCTGACCAGCACAAGGTCTGGCTTTTCAGAAGCTCTGCTGTTCACTGTGGCTGTGTTGTGTCAGAGGGAAGTGCTGTGGAAGCCTGGGCAGGTTAACCGTGCCTCCAGTGGGGTTTGGAGGTTGATCAGAAGAGAACACGAGGCCAAGATTTGGACAAAACACGTGGATCCACGCTTCCTTTTTGCATGATCTTCCTCCCTGAGGGCTACCACGTGTCTTCTGCTCCTTTCACATCTCATGGCAGCATGAGGGCAGTGGCAAAGCCTTTGGGCATCTGGGCATCCCAAGCTGATTCTCAGTGCATGCTCTGGTCCCTGGAGACAGGACTCAGCCAGTGACAAGGCTTGTCCTCTGCTGCCGAGAGCTTCCCTGCTGGAGCAGTATCTGACCTTGCTGGCCTTTGGAGGAGCCCCTCCCCTTCATCCCAGAAGCTGGCCGTGCAATTCCCCCTTCTGGAGGATGTGTCTGTGAGCTCCAGGTGGCTGATGTAATCCTGGACTCCTTGCCTGGGGTCATCCAGGGGACACTCCTGGGGGCATCCAGGCCAGCAAGTCCCTGCAGGCTGGAGAGATCAGGCTGCGCTTCACAGCAACAGGAAAGTGGTGCAATTCAGAGCAACTGCTGGGGTCTGGGGAGTTTTGGCTGAGAGGGAAATACCCATCCTCTCTCTGGAAAAAAGGCAGACAGTGATGGAGGCCTGTCCACCAGTGTCCCAAAGCACCATCTATGAGACAGGGTCATAGATGGCTTTTCTGAGAACAGCACTGAGGCAGCGCACACTCTTCCCAAAGCTGCAGGTACAGAGGCAGCCCCCAGCCACTTGCTGTGTCAGCTGGGACCTGGCCCAGCTCTCCTGTGTCGAGGTTCTTCCAGTTCCCATTAGAGATCTTGTTTTTTCCCCGACTTCAGTTTCAAATGACCTTGCTATCAGCCAACTGGAATTGCTTCTAATTACTTCCCTTCCCCTGGAAGGCTTTAATTCAGAGAAATCCAGCTGGAATGGGTCCCTCCAGTGACCTCAGCCAGGCCCTTCTTGCTGTGATGGCAGCTCATGCCCTACCTCACCCAACACCACGTTTCCTGAGGGCAGTGGGGAAGTGACTGACAGGCACAAGAAGATTTAAAGCTCTCAGGAGCTTAAAATCCTGAGGTATTATTCATGGAGGAGAGGAGACAGGACAACTTGTTCTGTGCCTTTTCCTACCTGCACCGAGGCTGGGGCTCAGACAGGTTGAACAGTGCTTGCTTCATAGGTGCCACATGGAAAACCCCTCTGAAATCTTGGCATGAGATCCATGTTTCTCAGTCTCTTGTGTCCTTACATTTTGTGGGGTGGGACATCACACTGGGACTTTCTTGAGGAAGATGGGACAGGATGCTGAGCAGCCTGAGCATCTATTGTTTAATCATGAGGCTGACTGTGACCCTGCTGACTACAAAACAGAGGCTCTCATGTCTCATGGAGTGGTTGAAGGTGCATTATCCAGAGATCGTTTATTACCTCTGTTTGCCAGTCCCCATCTGTCAGGCATGGATACGACTGAGAGACAGCTGAGATGAAGCTATTATTCATTCCAAGCAGGTGCTCCAAACACACCACACTCAGGCTCCAGTTTTTGGGGCTCTCAGTCCCCACCCACATCCTGGTGGGCTTCCCGACCAAGCCAAGCAGCTAAGACCACTGAGAGGGAGGTGCAGCAGGAGCCAGTGGCCTGGATGCTGCAGCTCAGACCTGTCAAACCACGAAGCTTTTTTGGGCTGAAGAATGGGGTCCAGCAGGACAGCTCCAATGCTGCTGCTCTGTGCTGCCTCAGAGACTCACCTGGAGCTACGGAGCCACCACAAAGCCAACTTGCACAGGAGGCTGAGTGACGGGGCCTCAGTGAGGTGCCAGGTCTTTGCCACATACACGGATGTGCTGGACAGCGCTTGAGGTAGCTGTGAGGATTTGGGGTGGCTCTGGGCTGTCCCAGAGAGGTGGCAGGGCAGCTGCAGTGACAGGCAGGAGAGAGAGCAGACAGAGCAGGGTGGGCACGGGGTCAGAGCAGACCCTGCTCTTTGCAGCTCTGCCTCCCATGGTTTTCAAAAGCAAATGGGGATGGTCCTGGGTACTGGCAGCCTGCAAAATATTAGAGCCTGATTTTCCCCCATCATTTCATGGGCCACCACATCTCTCATGGTTGGCAGGCACAACGGTTCCCACTCAGTGACTGTGAAAGCCCCATTGGCCCCCAAAGAGCAATTTTCCACTGTGCACCACTTTCATAGGCTGGCAGCTCCACTCTCTGAGAATTAGTAATAAGAAATATGCTCTTGCACAGTCCTAAACCTGCTGTTTCTAATAAAGAGCTGTTTGCAGCTGCATCCCTCTTGTTGCTTTGATCTGGCACCAGCAGAATCTGAAAACAGCACGGAGAGAAGGCAGGAACAGCCGATTGATCGTGGTGAGTCAGAGCTTTCACCAGCCCCCGCACCAGTACCTGCAGGCACAGTGCTGTGCCATGGGCCTGAGGCCAGCACCAGAGAGGGCATCTGGCCCCCGAGATGATGGTGCTGTAGGGTGGGCTGGGTGCCTAAGGCCCAGTCGCTGGCTCAGCCCTTTCCAGGCTATGGAGAGAGCACGGAATGCTGAGGGAGGACCCGGCTGTACGCACACGACTGAGGCTTCAGTGGCGATGGAGGGACTGCTCCAGTGTCCTGCGCAGGCCTGCCTGGGGCTGGGGTCTTGCCGGGGGCTGGGGGCTTACCCCTGACTCAGGTCCATCCTCCAGCACAGTCCAGTCCTGTTCAGCACGTAACACCTGGCCAGGCAGACCAAAGTGGGATCTAACTCACACGCTCCACCCAGGCCCCGCGCTGCACGTAGCAGTGACAGGTCTCTCTTGGGACGTGCTGGGACCTCACCTTGCAGTGAATGCTGCACTTTCTGTGGCTCTGCAGAAACCTGCACGCTGCTCGCACCTCCGAGGCAAAGCAGAAACCCCCTCTCACATCCACTCGGAAACTTCAGCTGCTAAATGGCATCTTGAAATGTCACAAGCCTTCTGTCTTTTTCCACTGCCCATGAACAACTCTTTCTTATGAGTGGGAATATTCCAGCTGTTCAACCACCCCTGGGGATCCACTGATCCCAGCCTGCGGCACAGCACAAGGAGGTTTCTGCTCGCCTCTGTGGCTTCAGGCACAGCCTCAAAACACATCCCGAGGGACAACCACAGGGCAGGGCTTCTCTGCCATATATCACCCCAGTGCTGGCAGCAGGAATAATAAATGTATCCCACGGTGCCAAAACCCAGTCTTTTCCCACAGGAGAGCAAGACAGAGATTGTGGGTGCAATTTTCTGCCAGGAAAACCCCAAGCTTACCCAGTGCCTTTCCTGACTGCTGCACAGGGAAGGGCTGTGCTGGGTCTGTAACACAGAAACAACAGATAGAGAAGCCAGTTTTCTATAATAAATTAGTGATATTTAAAAACAGCTCCAGCACACAATCAACATTTCCACAGAAGTAAAAACCCCAACATTCTTTCATTAAAGAGCTCTATAAATATAAATGTATATATGAGTGTTACATTAGTATAGATACTGTACCACACATGCACACACACAGACAGACAAATAGATAAGAGTTTGGGGGGCTCAGCTTTGCTCCATGCACCTTATGCTCTGTCTCAAGAGCACCGAACCCCCAGAGGAAAGCTCTGGATCCCGCCCATCCCTGGCAGCCGTGCCCGGAATACGCCTCTGCCTGCCCCTGGGAGCCTGCCTCAGTGCCATCCCCAGCCCGGCACCGACAGGCTGGGACAGGCAGCCGTCATGGCCAGGGAGCTCCGGGAGGCGCCTTGGGCTCTGCTGGGAGCTGAGGCTGCCGGGGTGCCCCCACTCGCTATGGCTCGCTGCCAGATGGGGCACGGGGCTCGTAGCCGAAGGCAACTGCCCGCCGGACGCTGAGGGGCGCGGGGGGCAGCGGGCAGGGGTCAGAGACACCCAGCTCTGCCTGCTCCGAGCAGCCTCGCTGCACGCTGCTGTCACCTGGCTCTGCCTCAGTCCTGCCGCCAAGCAGGGGCTGGGGAGCACGGAGGAGCTGCCCTCCCTCCTCCTCCGCGCTGGCCAGGAGCTTCACGGAGCTCAGCCGGACCCAGTGCCCAGCCGTGCCGAGACTCTCCTGCAGGTACTCCTGGCTGCAGCTCCTGCTCGGCACGGGCAGAGGAAGGGGGCTGCCTGCTCCCAGGGCTGGGCACTGGCATTTAGAATAAAATTGGAGGTGCACGGGGAGCCGTATCTCTGGTATCTGGCTGTCCCCGTCTCCTGTGTAGCTGTTTCCAGTCAGTCCCACTGGCACCAGCTGCTCTGGCACATCATCTCCATCACCTGCCTCCCCATCCTTCTCCAGCCGTGATGGGATCTGGGAACCCAAGGTGTGCCCCAGCTGGCTGTGGGTGCAGGATGGATCCCTTCCCTCAGGGCAGTCTGGATCAAACCCATTGGCACAGTAGCCTCTCACATCCTGGGCAAGACCTCGGAGGAGCTGTGGGACCGTGGTTGATGCCTGCCCAGCTGTGGATGGTCCGTGGGAAGGGAGCACAGTCTGCAGGAGCAGGGCCAGTGGATCCTCCTCAAGCTTCAGGGGAGGCACCTGTATGGCCACGCTCAGCTCGCTGTTCCGGAGAGCCTGCGAGGACACAAGCAGTGACAGAGTCAGCCTCAGCCGGCCAAAGCCCTGCCAGCTTGGGGGTAACCAACTATGCTGAACACCAAGGGCTGCACTGCCTGGGATCCCATCCTCTGCTGTGACCCATGGCCGGCCAATGCCCTCCACCAATACCTTCTCCTTGGGGGACAGTGGTTCAGGCAGCAGAGGAGGCACCTGGGTACCAAGATGGGCTTGGTGGTGTGAGAGTTGGAGGAAAGGAGGTGCTGAGCCCCTGCAAATGCAGGGAACCCTGGCTCAGCTATGGCTCCACCCAAGGCAGAGGCTAGAGGAGGATCGTCACTCACCAAAGCTTTTGGGAGGTGCATCTCTGGAGGGCTGGGGAAGACATGCAGCTGCATGAAGCAGAGCCCAGCCACACTCAGTAGCAGCAGCAGGAAGAAGACACTCAGCACGGCAAGGACCCATGGAAAGCCTGCTGGGAGGTCACAGCAGGCTGAGGGGTCACTCAAGCACATCCTTCCCAGCCCACCCTCCATCAGTGTTTCCCATCCATGTCAGGCTGGGATGTTTCAGGAGGCAAGCCCAAGGCAGATGACAAGAAAGCATCACCCTGAGAGGTTCCCACTGGGCAGCACGGGGCCACAACCCTGACCACAGTGGCTGGTGGTGAGGAACCCACACCTCCACACAGGTTTGTGCTGTGAGCAGGACCTGAGATGCAACCATGCCAGCTGAGCTGGTGAGAGTCCTCTCACCTGCAGGGCCTGCTGGAGTCACCAGGCACTGCTCAGCCTCCCGGCTCCGCTCCCTGGCAATGCCTGCAGCCACCGTCCGGACACAGTACTCTGTGCTGGGCTTCAGGTGCCCAAAGGTGCAAGGCACTTCCTCACTGCTCCGTTTGCACGGCACCTGAAAGCAGATGGGACAGGTGGCCACGGCAGCTGGAGGTGGGGTTTGTGCATGGCTCCACTGCTCTGTGCAGCCTCAACATCCCACTTGCCCCGTGGTCCCTCCTCCTGGGCGCCTCCAATGCTCGGTTCTTTGCCCCAGGAGGTGTTCAGGTCCCAGAGCATCTCCTGAAACACCTGTGGCATCACCTTTCATCTGAACAGAATCAGTCCAGCTCTTCTTACCCAGGGGAGGGAAGGGGTCTCCTGCCTCGCTGAGGTGGGAGCCCCAGATTGGGGGTGCAGAGCACCTCACACCCGCATGCACAGCCAGGTGTGAGCAGGGCTGCGGCACAGGCACCCTCACACCACTGCAACCTGAGGCGGTGGCTTTGCTGCACCAGGAACGCTTGTGCAAGCCCTGCACCTCTGGGCCCTGCCCAGCTATCACACACCTGCTGGACAAGCAGGTCCCCCTCGTACAGGTGCAGCCAGTACCACAGCTTCAGCAGCACTCGGTCGACTGGCTTGTAGGAACCAGTTCTTCTCTGGTAGGGAGTGAGTGGTGTGATGATGTTTACGCTGAGGATCTGATCCTGGAGCAGCCAGGACAACTTGGGGGGGCCAACAATTGCTGTAAGGAGGGGGGAAAAAGTAGAAAATTAAGGCCTTCAAAGGAAGGCAGGCATCTTGTTTCGCTAGAAATTGTATTTTTCTGTCTGACATTCCCCTCCCAGAGCACAGAAGCTCCTCAGGTCTTGCCTGATGGCACTTTGTGCTCTGAAACCAGCTCTAGGAATGGCAGCCACCAGGTCTTCATGACAGCCAGCACTGCTCCTGCCTCCTCTTCACACCGACAGACCTGTGGCACCACCAGCTCCCGCTGCTGAGACCTTCACCCCTGAGCCATCCACCAGGGCCTGGAGAACCACTGCCAAGGCCAGCAATCACTTTCTAACAGTGCACCCACTTCTATGCCAGTTGGGTGCAGAGGGAATGAACAAGGGAACACAAACCGCCAACACAGAACCCATTTAGCTGCTCACACATTCAGTTTATTGCAACAACTCCTGTGATGGAAGTCAGAGGATGGTCCTGAAAATTTTCTAGCTCAAAGAGACCTCCAGTTTTTTTGGACAGAACAGCCAGTCTGTGACTAAGAGGCACATTCCCACACCTAGCAAACACAATAGTCAGGGTGAATGGATCACCAGAGGGTCTGCCCCTGCCTGCATCACCTTCATCTTGCTGGGGCAAAAGCTCCCAGACCATGACTGGGGAGGAAGGTGAGCCTTTCAAAAGCTTGGAGGATTATCCTCTTTCCTGCCCCATCTCACTGCATCCCCCAGAGACCCAAATTCTCATGGTGCTTTGCCAGCCTGGGGCCTCCTATCCATCATCTCACTGTGTCTCCTCTGTCCTTTTGCTCTTTACCCAGCCCTCCTCCAGCAGCTCTGCCCCATCCCTTTCCTCTGGTTAGGGCTCTTGGCTCTTTTCCCTCCAGTATCCTCATATGGTTTCCCACCGTATCCCATCAGATCTCTCCAAGGACCCCTCTCCCCATTGGCCCCCCCAGGAAGAGCCCAGCTGGAGGAGCTCCCCGATCCTTACTGTCTCTGTACAGCTGCAGCTCGCTGGAACCGGCCCACTCGGACTGCTCACCTCTGGCCACCGCTCTCACCCGTGCCCAGTAGATATCATGAATCCTGTCAAAATACAGCTTACACACCCAGGAGCTTCTGCTGTTCCCCCCACAGGCACTGGCCTTGGTCCAGTTCGAGGTTCTGCCCAGGGAGAAAGCACAGGGATTGCTTCTTTTCAGCACCTTCCCAGCCCAAAGGGAGGGCTGCCCAGCCACCGCCATCCTACCCAGGTGGAAAGCGTAGGAAAGCCCAGGTATCAGCCAACAGCATCATGGGATGCGTGAGGAGGGGGATCGCCAGCAAGTTGACTCCCTCCTGGGGACAGACAGCACCAGGCGCTGTGCCCTGACCTGTGCTCTCCACAACGAGAATACACACAGCTGTGGCAGGGAGAACCCACCAAGGGGTTGAGGAGGCTCTGTGGTATGAGGGAAACTGAGTGAGTGGTGACAGCTGAGCCTCAGAGAAAGGTGATTTCGCTTGGGGGGGTCTTATCAACACGGAAAAAAGAAGATAGAGCCTTCCTCTCAGTGGTGCCCGGCAAAAGGACAAGAGGCAGCAGGCGCAGGTTGAAATACAGGAAATCCCATTTAGCATAATGGAAAAAACCCCAAAACCCCAGCCCAAAAGCAACCCCTTAGTTTGTTACCGGGAGAGTGACCAGGAAAGGGACCAAGCTGTCCAGGGAGGCTGTCCTGAACTTGTTCAAAACCTACCGGGACACAGCGCTGAGCTGACGTTGCATGCGCAGGGCGAGGACGAGCCAATCCCTGCCAACTCCACTGCTCTGTTGCTCTGTAGCATTTACTGCCAGACAAGAGTCCTCCGGCGGCCGGGGGTCCCCAACAGACTCTGCCAGGGTGTAAGAGCCCTGCACCCCCTCCTCCCCACCTACCTGTTCCTCCACTCCACCTCGTAGGTGGCATAGCTGGGTGAGCTGGGGTCTGGCTCCCAGCGCAGCCAGACGTGGAAGTTCTGAGTCTCCAGCCTCACGTGCCGTGGCTGCAGTAGCGTCCCTGGGGAGGGAGCAGAGGGATATGAGGGAGCGTCCTGCAGGGTCCCCTCGTGGCCTGCTGCACAGGTTCCCCAGCTTCAGCCCGGCATGGGCAAACACTGACTTCAAAGCAGGTGCTCAGCACCTGCATCCCCCCCAGTGCCTCGCACACTGAGAGCACCCTGTCCACGCTTCTGCCAAAGCAGAGACACAGCAGACGAAACAGGGGAGACAACACTCTGACACAGCTGCTGCTGACCCTGGGGTTTTCTTTCTCATCACACCTGGATGACCTTTTGGGCCCCTCCTCTTCACAGGTACCTTCAGTATGTGTGAGAGGTGTCCCTGTGCCTCCTCCCGCCCTGCAGCCAGGGCCCCCCCCAGACTGTGGTGACAGCTTCAGCACTGGCTTACCCTGGAGCAGGGAGCAGCTGGTCAGAGACAGCAGCAGGAGCAGGGCAGGGCTCATCCTACCACAGCCCATCCATCTGCCCCCACACTACGCTGCCGCGCCGGGGGCATTGGAAAGGGATGGGTGTGCTGGAGCTGTTCCGCTACCCGCAGACATGACGGGCTGCTGGGACCTGGGATTAAAAACAGGGTATTATTCCCAGCAGCTTCAGCCAGTGACACTGCCCCATGGAGTCCATATGGCTGTCGTGGCACAGAGGTGTCCACTGTGGATGGGCAGGGGACCTGCTGTTGCACCCTGGGGGTACAGCAGGGCAGGTACCCTCAGGGCTGTGGTGGTAAGTGGACCCACAGGGACAGTGGGCATCTGACACACTTATGGCACTGTGCACGTGCTGCAACGACCTTCTGTTGCACCCACCTCTGGCACGCTGTGGTGAGAAGCCACACTGCCTTCGTCACCGGGACGTGTGTCTGAGAAAGCTCCTCACCTGATGCTCACACCACTGGGGAGGTGACTCAGCCTAGCTCTGGGCATGACTCACACTGGTACAACCTGTGACACCACTGCCAGGACACCGTCAGCCATCCCACAGCCTCCCCGGTATGGGGAGGGCACCGTGTGTGACGGCACCCACAAGGCAAAATGGGGCACAACGAGGGATCCTCCTGGGCTGTGAGCAGAGACCTCAGGCTGCGAACCACAGCAGAGGCTGGTCCCGCAGGGCACCTGCATCTGACACCTGGCCAGTCCTTCCTTACCTTGGCCTTGCCCTACCATTCAGCCGCCAGGAACCTTTCCCTGCTCTTGCCGGTTGTGGAGGTAACCTTCCTCTCCCGGAGCAGACATGCAAGGGCTTGGAGGCCACCAACACCAACCTTCTGGACACATTTCCCCGTGAGGGTGGGGAGCCCAAGGCCACCTCCAGAGGCACAGAGGGGGGAGCACCCCTGGCCAGATGGGACACCCATGGGGCTGGCTCACCACTGCCACTGCCTCTCGCTCTTCCCATTTCACAGACCATGCACTAGTGTTACAAGAGCAACCACCTCAGCACGTGGGTGCAAAACATTCCCCCCATGTTTTCTCTGTCCCTTGCAGCATTAAGAGCTTGAAACGAGGAACAGTCAACAAGCAGGGACGTGCAGCTGCAAACTGTGGGTGAGGGCTGAGGTGAGACCTCTGAAACACCAGAGCCAAAGCGCAGGCAGTCGGTCTAGGGATTCCCCCCACCCTGAGGCCAGCAAGAGCCCTCCTGGCTTTGCAAGAGAGCCCATTGAAGGAGGCAGCATTTCTGCCTGGAGGGAGAAAGAGCCTCCAGGGTTGTTCCTGGGGCTTATGGACGCACAGAGCTGGGGAACTGATGGAGACCCTAGGACTGGCTGCCTGCGCAGGCAGGGACAGGGCTGCTCCCACTGCAGAAGGCAGCACAAGGGGGGAAATGCTTCCCTGAAGCAGCAAGGGTGACTGCAGGCTGGTCCCTGCCAGCCCCCCTCTGAACCCCAACACATCCGTTCCCTTTCTGCCATGGCCCAAGGAAAAATCCCACCAACTCTGCCTGTGTTGTGGCAATAACTCAGATTGTGGGGATTAACCCTCACTGCTCTGCATGTCGTCTCCTCTGTCTGCACCCCCATCACACCACCCTGAAGCACCAGCACTCCCCACTGTCTTGATCCAGCATTTCTTGTCTGCCCCTCTGCCGCATCAGGAACCCACCTTGCCCACCACGCTCTGTTAAACGCAACACCCTCAGCTCAGCAACGCCGCGTTTGGCTCCGAGTGTTCACGGGAGGCGTTACCATGGTCTGCTCAGCTGCCAGGCTTCCTCCAGATGTGGAGCAGGTCCATGTTATCTGTGCCACCACGCTGGGAGACTTGGGTGGTTTGTACCTCCTTTGCTGAGCCCGGGTTTGTTTTTTTCCTTCCTTGCTTCCTCGTTAGACACGTCCCAGCTGGGCACAGGCGCTCAGCAGTGCCCTCTGCGCACCAGAGCTGAGGCACAGCCTGTCCCAGCACGCCATCCCAGCACCCTGCACCACCCCTTCAGGTACCATCAGTGGCGTGGGCACAGAGAAGAGCACGGGGGTAGAGGAGCACAGGGGTCAGGCCAGGAGTGATACATGGCAGGGCAGACACGGGCCAGGACATCCCAGCAAAACCAGAACCAGGTTTTATCCTTGCCAAGACCAGTGCTGCAGGCTGGGCGCACAGGACTGGGGCCCCTCATTTTGCCATGGAGACCACAAGAGACCTGCATGTGGCTCTGCGTCACCTCAAGAGCTCCAGGCCTCCAGCAGCCCACTGAGACAAAACACAGCTGGACTTGTGCTTCCCAAGAGCTGTGCAACCATTACAAGACTAAGAGAGCCACTGATAGCAGCACGTGGGGCTCATAAGCACCTTTCAGCTCTGCCAGGAGCCCCGGAGTGGCCAAGTGCCACCCCTGGGGCCAATGCCACCATCTCCACTGTTGTCCCTGCACCACTCCAATGGCCAGCAGTGCTGGGCAGCCCTGACACATCCCTGGTAGAGATGGGGCTGGGGCCCGGCAGGAATTGGCAGGGTGACAGCCATGAGGAAAAGGACACACAGCCACAGTAGACCGGACAGGCTCTTTAATACCTCCCTCAATGAGAACACCTTGTGCTTGCTGCCTGCTCAGATGAGCCACTCACATTGCTGCCCACGTCCACTCCTGGGGCAGAGGCCAGGCAGCTCAGCAGGACAGGCGGCAGGGGATGCCAGTCAGGCAGGATGATCCCCCTCCAGAGAGAAGGGGAAGACAAGCAGGAGATGCTTTAGGCCAGTGCTGCAGATGCTCTCAGCTGTGCCTGACAGCTGCACACACGGCAGAGCCCAGCACCCACCATCTCACAAAGTGCTGCTGGCGAGGCAGGCCTGCGGCTCCTCCAGCCCCCTCAACCCCTCTCCCTTTTTGGTCAGAGGGTAGGGGGAAGCCTGCAGGAGCTTGAGAGGACTGTGGGGGCTGGCAAGCCTGGGTGCAGCAGGCACAGCCCAGCCCTGTGGGTAGGGTCAGGCCAAGGAGGATCCCCATGGGCTCAGGCGGCCCCGAGGGGTGCTGTGCAGCTGCCCCCAGCAGTCTGGAAGCACGTCCTCTGCCCAGCTCTCACTCAGTGTTTTGAAAGCAGAAGGGTTACAGAGCTGGCCAACTCCATGGTCTGGAAAAGGTGGGTGGGTGCCCACTGCAGGCAGGATGCAGGCAGGACATCCTCAGACTGCGGCACTGGGGCTCCTGAGGGGCTTGGGAAAGGCAGGTCTCTCCCTGACAGAGGGTGCCACAGGGATGAGGACTCCAGTGGCAACAGCCCAGCTGTTCCTGGGCTGGAGGCACCACCAGCCACTCAGAGGGCGCAGGGAGATGCAGAGGGAGCCGCCAGTGCCATGATGAGATCAAGCATCATCACTTGCCACCGCCTTTGTCCCTGCCTTCCAAGGTTAAACTTTCCCCGGTAAAACCCATCCTCCAAAGGCCTTCTCCAGGTACCGGGCCACTGCCAGCGTCAAGTGGTCATTGTAGGCAGCTGCCACCAGCTGGATGCCCAGTGGCAGCCCCTCGCTGCCCAGCCCCAGCGGGCACTGTGTCACCGGCAGGCCCAGGACATTGAAGATGGCTGCAAGAGAGAAGGTTGGATGGATCAGAGTGCGCACAGCGACTGGGATACATCACTGCCTGGCTCTCCCACCCTGGGCAGGCAGCTGCTGCCACATACAGCACCAAGATCCTGGGAGCTGGTGCTTCATGCAGCAGTGCAGAGACAGGGAAAAGGGACATCACTGGCCAGAGATTCCCAGTGCCCACATCACATGGACAAAAGGCACCCATGAGGAGGGATGGCACACACTGTGGAATGCCAAATTTGGGACATTGCTGCCCCAGGCACCAGCCCTCTATCACTCCGAAGCCAGGCAGCACTGACACTGTCACCGAGGTGACAGACTGCATGGGAACCACACAGGGAGCCTCAGGCTGTACCACCAGAGATGGCAGCTCTCAGGTTCCTGCTAAACCGCAGCGGCAGCTGTAACACCTCTGGGGCATGGAGGCCCCCAGTATCACACACAAACTCAGACCTGCCCTGCTGTGGACAGGCAACTTCGGCAAAAGGTAAATGATGCCACCCAGCATGAAGCGTGACAACCCTCGCCCCACTCTCAGCAGCAGCAAGACCCCTCTCTTTACTGCACAGCCCACCGTCAGCAATGCAAACACTCTGGGTACAACACCCCAGCTGCCAGCCCACACTGCTGCCATGGGGAGACCATCCCAGCAGCCCTACCTGCAACCCCACAGGAGCCAGCGCTGCTCACCTGTGTAGGCAAAATTGAAGGGCATGCAGATGGGGGAGTGGTGCTTGGGGGCGATGGTGGGGTGTGAGGGGTAGAGGAGCACCCCGTCCGGCCCCAGCAGCGCCTCCATCTCCTCCTGTAGGCTCTTCCCCATGCTCACCAGCTTGGCCTTCCCACTGAGGTTGAGGTTCACCAGCTTCTCTGTCAGTCCCAGGGCTGCATCAAAAGGTAGAAATGGGGACAAGAGTGAGTGAGAGGACTGTGGGCTACGTGGGGAAGAAACACATTGCCCAGCCACATGCAGCATCCCCTGCTTCTGGTGTGGCCCCCCAAGCACCCCTCCCTGCCAGCAGCCACAGCAGACTGCCCCTAGCACAGCTCTGGGGGCAGCGCCCCACCAGCTCTGCCAAGGGAAAGGCATTCAGCCTGCCCCTTCCTTCCAGCCAGTGGGGTTGAGCAGAGCTGGCAGAACGACCCCAGCACTCATTAGACAGCAGCATAACTGCACTAATTAGGGTTCTCTAGTACCTGCTGCTATGAAACAAGATCAGTGCAGACCCTGACTGTTCCCTCTGAGCCCCTAGCAGTTTTGGTAGGGCTCATAGCAGGAGTGAACCCTGCCCCCAGTTCCATCATCCTCACTTCTTCCCCCAAGATACCCACTCCCATTTATCAAAGATCCACCCAGATGTCTTGAGCTTGCATGCGACTCAAAGACACAGTGTCATTACAAAACTAGGCTGAAGCTGTTCAGGGCAAACCCCCGAGTTCCTTCACTGGGCTTTGGAAGGGTAATACCTGCATTTAACAACTTGCCCACCCCACCACTGCTTCTGCACTTCCCAGGGCCCCTCCCAGCATTACCGATAGCTGGGAGAGTGTGAGAAGACATCCCCACGAGCCACTTCATCAGCTCCCACAGCGGCCACACTGGCTTCCCGTGGTCCCCCAGCAGGTCTGTGAATCTCTGTGCCTCCTGTAACACACCCGCTCCCCCCGTCAGCACAACCAACATGCAGCAGGGAGGCACAGGCCGGCAAGGGACAGTGAAATTCCAGTTGTCCCATTATCCCAATGTGCGGCGTTCCTGCTTTCCCACAGGAGATGCCCATCAGGAGTGCTCCACAGCTCTGACACTGATCCAGGGCAGCAGCAGGTCTATCTTTCCCTGCCAGAGACAGCAAGGAGAAGGGAGAGCCCCCCAAAGCAGCACCCAACTGACACGATGCAAGGGATAATGTCCCAGAGGCATTTCCTCCTGCGATATGACCACGGGACCTGGAAGAAGGAGGCAGAGGAGCCAGAGAAGCCCTTAGTGTGGTGGGGCTGGGCTGTTTCATCACTGCCTCTGTGCCAGGAATGCACAAGTTATGACACTACCAGAAGTTTATTTTATTACAAAATACCTTCCTGCATGCACAGAGCATAGCACAGCAGCTGCAATTCCAGGGAAAAATAACACAGGCATGCCTCCTGCTGGAAAGCTGCTAGTCCCCTGCCTGTCCTGGCATCCCAAAGGGTGCTAATCCCAGTCTACAAGTCAGAAGACACAGCATGGGGCAAAAAGCAAGGCAGGATGCCCCCTGCTTGGCTGACTTACCAACCTGCAAGGAAAAGGTCAAAACAACCTCCCCCTTCCTATTACCACATTGCTCCTCTGCTGAGAGCCACGGCCTCATCCCAGAGCACAGCAAGGGAGAAGGGGCTGTGCAGCTTTAGGAAGAGATGAAAGGAGGATTGGGAGGGCAAATGGAGCAGGGAAAGCCCCTGGGCAGGTTTGGGAAGCCTACAGCTCTCCACAGCTGGCCCCAAACAGCTGATTCTTCCCTAATGCCTCCCACGTTGTGCCTTTGCCAGCTTACTCTGACACACCTGCCCCTTGCTGTCCTTGGATGACATCATGGCTGACCAGATCTGGAAAGAATACTTCATCTTGTGTATTGCCACACGCTGAACTCGGACCCCGAGGTCACTTTCGAGGTGCTCCACCACCTGAAGGGAAGAGCAAGGACGGGTTTGTTTCCACAAGGATGTGATGCACTGCCATTAGCCCATGGAAACTACAGAGAAGAGGGTAAGGGGATCTACTCGTAAGATCTTCCCCTTGTTTCTTCTTCAGCCCTGAAGAAGAAAACGTTCTTTCCACTTTTTAACCCCTGAAAGCACAGGACTGGGATGCAAGGCTGCCTCCCCAACCCTTCATCCTGCCGGCCCCTGCAGGAGCCACACACAGAGCAGCCCTTTCCCCTCCCCAGGGCTCCTTTGACTGGTCTCCCCGGGTTCTATCTTCAGGCTCACCCCAGTGAGTGCCATCCTCTGCTGCTTCCTACCTTCTTTTGGGCCTGCAGGATCTCCTTGTCCACAGGTGACACAAAAATGGACCCACCATCATGATCCATGCAGTGGAATTTGATTTTCTCTAGCGACACTTTCTCATTCAGTTTTAGCCTGGGAAAGGAATGGTGCTTTGTCACAAATCCACCCCCAGCTCCTATGCAGCTGCTCGAGGTTCTCATACGCTTGTTATGTGTCCTCAGGAGACCCAGCTCTCTCCCCCAGGGCGGCAAGGTGAGACCCTGAAGACACACAGACACCTACTGCCCACAACGCATCCAGCTGCTCACCCGCCCCCTCAGTCCCAGCAAGTTTCTGTCAGGAAAGTTCTCATCTCTCCAGAAGCACCTTGTGATTAAAAACCCTGGCTGCAGACAAGGCTGGGATTGCACAAGAGCCAGGGAAAAAATGAAGTGGTAATGGAGAGAGCAACTGCATGCAGGCTGTGGTAAAAAGGAGGGCTGCCCCATGTGCCCCATGTCTGCTCTGCTCCTCAGTTGTGCACAGCGTGCTCTTGGTTGCACGCACCATGAACTGAAGGAACTGAACTGGCCATGGTGTGGGATGGAAAACTCCTCATTCAACAACAGGAAAAAGGCCCTGTAATACCCAGGAGCAAGGCCAGCCCTGGGAGGGGAGGGGTGTGTGGGACAGAGCCGGGAAGTAGCTCACTGGTGAAGGGAGACCTATCAGTCTGCCCACAGCTGCCGGTTCCCTGGAGCACGTGAGATCTGGGAAGGGCAGTCCCAGCAGCCAAGGTCCTGCTGAAGCCAGCGGCAGAGGAAGGAAATCAGTAACAAGCAAACTGGGTGGGGTGCAGATCTGTCTCGTACAAAGGACTAATACACTGTGAGGACCAGAGAGCTGCCGACTCTAGCTCAGCAGCTGGGAGCAGTGGGAACAACTCACTTGCTGACCCCAGGACCAGCCATGACTCTCAACACAGGCTCCAGGTCCTCGGCATAGCGGCACATGGGCCCCGTGCACAGGTAGCTGGTCCGCACTCCTTGAGCGTTTGGGAACTGGCCGTCGTTGGGCACCACCCCTGAGAACAGAGATGTCAGGTACCACCCCGAGTATCGCCTCCAGATGGGGCAGCCCTGCCGGTAGTCTTTGGGTGGAGGGAGACATGGTTCCCCAGGGACTGCACACCCCACAGGTGCTGATGGCAAGCTGCATGGGGTGGGGAAGGCAGGAAAAGCACCCAGTCAGGACACTGAAAGCCAGAGAAACATCCCAGCAGATCCCACCCTTGTGAAAACATCCCACGCTGAGGATGCAATACTTGGGTAAACCCCCTCTGGTCTCCCACATGCCTGGCGTTCTGCCACCAAAAGCTTCCGCATAGCCAAGCCCACTTGTGCTTCCTCAACAGGCTTGTCCCACGCAAGGGGTTACCTGACTCCTTACAGCAATCTCACCAGTGACCAGCACAGGGGTGTCCTGAACGGGTTCATCCCACAGCCCCCATTCCACCTCATGGCATTTCTGCTGGCAGGGAGGAGGAGGAGACCCCAACACCCACCTTACCTGTTGTGGGTTTATGGCCAAAGACTCCATTGAAGAAGGCAGGCATCCGGATGCTGCCACCGATGTCAGAGCCCACACCTATAACTGAGCAGGCAGCTGCCAGGACACTGCCCTCCCCACCTGCACAGGAGAAAACATGGCAAACCCCCACAGGTTTATGGCGCAAATCATCCAGCAAAGCAGGAGCACCTCACAGTGAGGGTGGGGGCCTAAAAAGAAAGAGGGGAGGGGGACACCTTGGCCATCGCTGGGGGACAGCTGGGGATTGTGGGCCAAAGGGATTTTCCTGCCCAAGTACGACAGAGCAAACTGAAGCAATGCCGGAGGAAACACCCAGAAGAGGCAAAGCAACTGGACGTCCCAACAGCCTACAGCAGTGCCCAGGAAAGAAGCCTGTAAGCTCTGCAAGAGCCCAGAGACACATTAATAGCTGTGTGCAGAGACTTGGAACTCTTCCCTTGCTGTATTTTAACCTGCCACTCATGCAGGACTGTGCCGAGGTGCCGGGGCTCACCTGAGCTGCCGCCCACAATCCTCTGCAGGTCGTAGGGGTTGTTGGTCCGCCCGTAGACCCTGTTGCTAGACTCGTACCACATGCAGAGCTCGCTGCAGTTGGTGACACCCAGCGGGATGGCACCCGCCTGCTTCAGCCGCGACACCACTGTGGCATCTGAGGTGGCGATCACGTTGCGGCGGTTGACCAAGCCAGAGGTGTTGGGCATCCCTGTGGGGCCAAGGTCAACAGGAGGGAGGGATCAGGGCCAGTGCCCTGAGAGGATTCGGGGCTGCAGGAAGCAGGTTCCCAGTGAGGGCTGCTCCTCTGAGGCACCACAAGCTCTGCAGCACCTGCGTGCTACAAATGAACACAAACGCAGAAGCCCAGGCAGAGCTTGGTACAAACCAAGGAAAGGGAAACTACTTCCCTCTAGGCACCTGTCACAGCCACCCACAACTCTGGGGAGCACTTGGCCAAGAGGGAGCAAATCAAGACCTGGAGAGGCAGAAGGATAAACCCACCGTAGAGAGAAAAGGCCTCCTTAACTGTGATGGGAACCCCCAACAAGGGGAACTTCTCCTCCAAGCAGTCATCGCCAGGGCCCTCCGAAAGCAGCTTATCGACCTGCCGGGCTTCCTGCAGGGCCTCATCAAACCTGCAACAAAGCACCCAGCGATGTTCTGGCGCTGGATGAGAGAGGAGCGGGGTCCCCGAAGGGCGGGCGGACCCCAAGTGCGGCAGGAGCTTGTGAGGAGAAGTGAGAGTGCCTGGTCTTTGCGGGAGCCGGGAGTGGCATCCCGGCCGAGCCGCCGCCGGGCGCTCACGGTGCTGCCGCGCTGGCGGCGCGGGGATCCCCGTGCCCCTGCCGTGGTGCAGCGGCCCGGCCTGGGGCACCAAGGGAGGCAGGCGGGGAGCCCCTGTCTCCTCGAGAGTGCCCTGTGCCCCCAGCTCACCTGTCCTTAACCACGGCATTGATGAGGGGATTCACCTCCTTGATCCTCTCCACGTACGCCTCCACCACCTCGATGCACGTCACCTGGGCGCGGGGCACAGCGGGACCCGCCGTCAGGCGCGGGGCGCCCGGAGAGCGGCAGCCCCGCCCCGCTCCCCCCTCCCCGGGGCGCGGGTGGTACCTGCCGCGCGCGGAGCAGCGCCGCGAGGCAGCGCCCGGAGAGCGGCACACCC